>MU225923.1:1232645-1245028 GCA_018584345.1 Thuja plicata
CCATCAATGCCAAAGGGAGAGATTGATGACATGTAACTGATTGAATGTTTGATAATGTTAAGTTGAAGATGATGCAAGATATTAAAATAGTTAATGGTTTGTATTGTCATTGATGTCAACTTGATATTGTAATGCCCAAAATATACACCCAAAAATAGAACAACTTAATAATTTGTAATAATAATGATATCTCCTATTTTCTAACGTGTACAAAATAATATGAAAGATACATTTCAAAACAAGATGCTAAATTAATATTAAATTAATGATATGACCTAAGCAAAATAGTTATTATAAACACATTTTAAAATACTTTTAATTAAATCATGTTTTAATATGATATAATTAATAACTGATTACGATCATTAAAGTAACATCAATTACTCATTATATAGAACACAAACATGCACAATGATACAATGATCATAGACCTCTATTCAAAATTGTAGTCTGATAAGAATGCTCGCTATTAATTAATAATAGTTCATCATTTTATTTATTACATATTTAGACTATGGTATTAAATTATCAATAATAGTATTAATTAATTCCATGCACAATATTTTTAATAATTGATTTTGGTCTAAAGAAAAAACATCAAAAATTAATAAAATGACAATATCACACAACACTAATGTGCAAATATGGAGGGGTACTGCACTTACTGATATCATATTAATCCATATAATATGATAAGTAATAGTTTGGGAATCCTTAATCAACTTTTAAGTAGATGGAAATGACTCTATTGATTTTGAAATCTTAAGGCTCGATTGTCTGAATTTTATTACCATATATCAAGTAAATAATTCACAATGCAATGTTTTTAAAGTAATCACGTCAAAATTATTGTCAACCTTTAATTCTATCCAAATTTGTCATTATCACTATCACTATGAAAATTATCATAAAATTTAAAATTAACATTCACATTTTAAAGAACTTAAAGTGGCATAGAAAGAAATAAACATATGCTAACTAGGTTCTTAGAAGTATTAAAGCAATGTACTTACCTTATCATCAATTGAATTACTTTATCCCGCTCACTTCTTCAATTCATTTTCCAAGATAGGGTTAGTGAGGCACTACAGATATCATATGTACGGTCATGTACATAATGCCAAAGACTTCAGAGAATCAATGGAACAATGATTATGCTTTCAAAAATGTATAAAATTTAAGTATTCACTAAGTGACAGACTACATCGATGAAGTGCACACCATTGGTAAAGGCAAAGAAAAAGTCACAGTGATGCCCGACAAGCAGAAGACAGTGTTGCCTGACGAAGTAGAGTCACAGGATGCCTAATAAACTAAAAATAGAGTTTTTCAATGGATAGAGATCCTGAAGCTAACTGGAGTTACACCGACAAAACTGACAATTGTCATTGATGATAAACTGTAGAATTGACCGATAGAATAGAGAGTTCAGAAAATGACAAAATATCTAGCTGGCAGAGCTTAAGGATAGACTTAACTGGTTGTTTTATTTTTTTATTTGACCACAGTTAAGTAATTGATTTAAAGAATATTTATACAATTGGAAAGAAGATAACTATCAGATAAATCAGGAGTTAAAGCCATAAATTAGATTGGCTAGATTGTTTTTCATGCCAAGAATCAAGAATCAAGAATCAAGAATTAATAAATATCATGTCTATATAAGAGACAAGCATAATTAATTTTTCGCATGCAATCAGATACATGGAAGAGGAGTGAATAGAAAGAAGATGCTAAAGAGAAATTTGTGAAGGAAAAACTTCATACAGTCCTGATCAATCAAGCTAAGGGAGAGCTAAAGAATTCTGCAGACACCGACGAATAGAGAAGCACAACATCACAGAGAAGAAAGTGTGTAGCACAAATGAATTGAATTGTACATTGATCAGAGAGGTATTGTACTTAAATAGATCTAAAAATTTGCAATTCAAGTTGCATTAGAAACAGGTCATTATGTTTTAGTTTAACCATTGAAGCATTAAGTCTCTTAATAGAGAAGGACTTAATCGTATTCTATAATTGAGGTATATCCTAGCAGTTTGCCAAAAAGGTTGATTCATGAAAGTAGCATTGAATTTGCATAAATCCTATTGATAGCCTAAGAAAAAGGTTGATTCAAGGATGGTAGCAAGATTTTCCTAAAGCCTATTGACAGTCTAAGAAGAAGGTTGATTCAAGGATGGTAGCAAAATAGATGCCAGATACTAAGTGACAACCTATGTATAAAAATCCTCTAACAAGGTCACACTTAATAGTGTGTTTGTAACCTTTAATAGGGTTGGCTCCTAATAGGGCTCACTTCAGAAGAGTGAAAATTTGGGGTACCGGTGCCAGTGGTTTTTCCCTTAACAGTGTTTCCACATTAAAATCCATGTGTTATGTGTGTGGTTTATTACTATTTTTTTTACATTTCACATATGCATTTCTGGATTGATTGGTATACTCTGCATATTTACTGAGTATTGGTAAATAAGTTTTACTACTTATCAGTAATCAAGGAGAATAAGGACAGACAAGGTAAATCGACAGACAGTTAATTATTTCAAAGTATTTCAAGGCATGCATCTTGTAGGGATTTAATAATCTAAGGTGTATTGATTGGTGGATTAAAGTTTAAAGGATAAATTTTTGAGGCCACTAATTCACCCCCCCCTCTCAGTTATTACTAACACAAAACCACATTAGAGGCAAAAGGTTGTGTTTCACAAGGTAGGAAGTTATACAATTATTGTATCAACCCTATTAGACATGTCAAAAACATTGAGGACATAGTAGCGAAGGAAAGATCTACTTTGGATAAGTTGATGGATAGATGTGAGACCTCCTCTTAATGTATATTGGAGTTAGATAGAGAGGTGTCCAAGATTTTGGACAAACTTAGTGTTCTTGATACTAAAAGAGGGAGAGTTATGGAAAGATTTGGTTTTCTGAAGAGTCTAATCGCTCCCAAGCTATCAATTCTTGAGGCCCATATCTCTGACATGGAGAAGAAAACGCAAGCCATTATAGAAAATATGCCTACTGACTTGAAGGAAACAAAGACATCTTCATTTGAATTGAACGAACTAATTCATGTAAGTCATATTTTGGTGAAGCCCTGGACGAAGGAAGTGAAGATCTTGGAAGACTGTTTCCGAGATGTATTAAAGATTGTTTAATTCTTTGGTAAGAAGTTGTATAATTTTGATGATTTCTACATTTTTGTATACCTTTTCCATTGATGTAAAAGGGAGAGAAGAGAATAAAAATGGATATATGTAAAGAGAAGAAACGAAGAAAAGAGGAAAATGTACAGATATCATTTTGGTATTGACACTTAGTCATTTTTCACTAAGTGTTGCCATCAATGCCAAAGGGAGAGATTGTTGAAAAGTGATCCATTTATGGAGTGATATGATACACTTGAGGGTTGTAATTTATGGCATTACATCTAGAATGACGATCGCTTGAAGTCATTTATTTTTTTGGATATAATGATAGAAAAATGACTAAGTAGAGTAATCAGAAATACAAAGTATAACGATACAGTTTTAGATAGGGAAGACAGTATATGATGCATGGGGACATGAAAGCTTAGAGGAAGAAATTTTGGAGTATGTACGACCTTTTGGTAAGGTCACTTGAGTTTTGGTGTTGATCGCAGTGAGTTACAATATTTTGAAGTCATGCGAAGGCAGAGGAATAGAGATACAAGATAGGTGAATAGTCGCGACGATTGAGGGAGTATGTCATGGAATCCTAGTGTGCTAAGTTGGATTGTGATTGTGGATTACCTCTTCTTTGGTAGTATATGGTCACTGAATTTGTATTTACTCTTTGAGTATATATTAATTATATTTCGTAATGTATTGGAGAGCCGACTAAATGATGTAATACATATATATATATATGTAGAGCTTTTTGTAAAGAGAAGTGTGTAAGTGATGAGATGATATGAAGAAGATGGAATGCATGGATGCATTGTGATGTAAGACAGATGTGAGCTACAACTGGAGCTATCTAAGTATAGTTGATGCTTTTAATTTTCACTACTGAGAATTGATTGTAACAGAGCTATTTCTAATTGTAAGAGCAGTGTGCTCAGTATACCTTTAATGAGGGTTTTTATTCCCCTAATAGGGAAATGTACTAGTGTAATATTCAGCTCCTAATAGGGCTAGGTATCCTAACATGGACACTATATTCTTAGTGAATATTTGTGGGTACCATCCCCACCAGGGTTTTCCCTTGGCCAGGGTTTCCTCGACAACAATTCATGGTGTTATGCGTTATGTGTTGTGTGCTTATGTTCTTTCTATTTCAGTAATTATATAGTTAAGTTGGAAATTATTAAGTTTATGTTTAAAGTGTTGTAATATTGATTCACCTCCCTCTTAGTATTACTCAATCCTAACAGAGATGACTTGAATAGACTAGTGAGTTGACAAATGGTATGGATGAGTTAATTGATTGCATGGATTAGAAGACTGAAATAACTGGAGACTTAACAAATTTCTTGGGGAGGAATTAACAATGTGGATTGAATAGTTAGGAGATAGAATTGCGGAGGAAGGAATTATGATTGAGAAGCTAACTCAAAGTGAGTGTGAGTTAGGAATTTAGGATGATAATTATAATTTAAATAAATAATAAATTATTTATTTGCACATGTGGAGATATTTTATACAAAAATAATTACTTACTTATTTATGAGAGGAATTATTAGTTTAATTAAAAAAATATAATTTATTTAATCATCAGAGAGGAATTATTAGTTTTATTAAATATAATTTATTTAATCCTGAGAGGGGGATAATTAGTTTAATTCAATAAATATATTTTATTTAATCATGAGAGGGGATAATTAGTTTAATTAAAGAAATATCATTTAATTAATCATGAGATAAAATTTGATTTATTAATTATATAAATGTAATAATTAGTGAAGGGGGAACATTAATGAAATTTGATTATGTTATTAATTATAAGGAGATAGTGAATATTTAAATAATATATAATTATTTAATCATTTTGTAGACGAATATGTGATGAAATATTGATTAGACGTTGAAGAATTAAAGTAATTAATTAAAACTATTTAATTATAAAATTAAAGGGAAATGATGATTTTGATCTTAGAATATGGTAGAAAGTCACAATTTATTAAATAATAAAGATTATTAAATACATTAAAGATGAATATTAGTAATGTCATTGTATTAGAGCAATAGGCCATTTTTAGGTGTCTACACATTTATCAAATTTTATTAAAAAACATATTAGTAGAAAATTATTTTAGTAGATGCAATAATGGGTTCTCCATTTATAAAAAACTATTGTGTGAGTTAATTAAATTGTAATGGAGTCACCCACTCATCTTATGATGCTAGCTAATCTAAAAGAATGAGGAGGATCAAAATAGCCCAACCTAGTTGTCGATTAAGTAACATATTATATGGAATCATAGAAGGACGAGAATTCATGAACACAACCTACTAAGAATTGGATGTCTTACCACCCATGTTGCACAAGTGGTGGCAAGAAACAACTATAGTTACAAGAGTGGCTAGAAAAATGCATGTGAAGCCCATACAACATGGTGTCTCCATCAATATCATTTGGTAGATCCTAACTCATTTTGTAGGGGTGCTCCCCTATTGGGCGAGAAACTCTTGAAAATGCTAGAATTGTAGCACCACTATCATCACTTAAGCTTAGATTTGGAGATAGACAAAATAAACCACATTCACTTGATTGATTACTAAAAAATACAAATAATATTCTCATCGAAAAAAATGGTTTCTAGAAATCTATAATTGAAAAAGGATAATAGCTCTAAAAAAGTTCCATGGTTGAGCAATATAAGAAATCCAAGGGGTCATGTCCCACATAAATCAAGTCTCTAACATGGCTTATTGTTTGTAGAGGTATTAATTAATTGATGGTACTCCCCTTATTCAACCAAACAAACACAACACGATAAATAAATAAACAAATTTTTGTTGGCTTTCGGTGAAGATGATATGAGTTTTAATCATGTGATTGTATTATGGTGTTGTCATTGTTGGAAATAAGATCTATTGGATGGATGAGATATGTTTTATTGATGGTGTTGAAGGATAAAATTGGATAATTGACTAAGTGTTCAGTCAACCAAGAAGAAGACAGTATGAAAGGTACATGCGACCGAATATGGAGTTGGAGATCAAGTTAAGGTGTGTGTTGATGCATTTAATATCTAAAGAGGAATCTCTAGCTATATCTATGACCACATCAATTAGATTGAAGATTGAGTAAGTTATTGAAGATTGAAGTTACACTGACAGGAAGAACATGAGTAAGGTAGAGTGAGTTTAGTTAGATTGGCTAATCGGTCAATCTAGTGTTAGTAAATATTTTATTTATGAATTGTTAATGTTGTGTTCACTTTTTTGAGTTGACCAATGCATTTTGGTGTGATTGGATTTGATTTTCATGTTGGTGGGTAAATTTTTTTTTTGCAAAGGGTAACTTGGAAAAGTTGTTATAAAAGAAGGAAAAAATCAAGTTTTAGGAGAAGTTGTGATGATGCGATAGCTGGTTGTGATTGTGCAAAGCTGGCTAAAGGAGATTTGATGTTTAAGGCAACTCTGTGACCATAATTGAAGTGGATCTTCCAGATAGGAAGTGTCATAATTATATCATTCATTCTTGGGTCTATCTCAAGGCAAGCCCTAATAGGTTTGTAGGTCAAATCCTATAACTAGGTCACTCCTAATAGGGTGAGAAGAATATCTAATAGGTTATGGAGTATAAATCCTCTAACAAGGTGACTCTCAGAAGGAGTTTGTAATCCCTTAATAGGGTATTTAGTAACAGGACTTGTATTATCTCCTAACCGGGCTAAAGATGCTCTTAACTGGGTATACTCTTAGCAAGGTGTTTGTAATTTCTCATAATGGGGAAGCTTTCAGCGGTGTACTAGTGAAATTTGTGGGTATGATCCCACACATGGTTTTGTACCTCTAATAAGGGTTTCCATAGGAAAAATCTTGTGTCTTGAGTTTACTTTGTGTGAATGCTTTACTTGCTAATATTATTTGTAGTGTTTTCTTTTGCATGTTGGTAATTGAATAAGCTATAAGAAAAGAGTTTCTAATTTGTTGTTGCACTGATTCACCCCTCTCTCTTAGTGCCTTTAAATACTAACAATTGGTATCAAAGCATTGTTCCCTTGAAGAATCCTAATAGCTCATGGAAGATTCTTATGGCAAATATAGAGGGTTTGTTGAAGCACAAGATGAAACTCAAAGAAGATGAAATGGTCATTAAGGAATTGAAGAAACAACTCAAGCAGTCTAGAGCTAAAAGACAATATCTTGTTTAACAATTAAGTGAGAGTCAAGACTACATTGATAAATTGTCAGAACAATGTGGATTTGAGGAATCTGATGCAACCCTAGAAGTCGTGGCTATGGAGAATGAACAATTGCACAAAGAAAAGATAAACCTTGGGAGAGAGACTGAAGCCCAATCAATCAAAATGTGTGAATATGCAAAGGCAAGGAAATGTGTAGAGGATGCAAGGAAAGTTTTAGAAGATTGCCTAAAGGCCAAGGATAAAGCACTAAAAGCTGTAGAGGATTAAATTTTCAAGATAAGACAAGAAGTTAGCACATTGTATGAACATCTGCATGATACAAATGAAGAAAATGGAAAATCCCTAAGGGAGAATGAGAATCTAAGAAATGAGAATGAGCATTTAAAAGAAGAGTTGAAGACTGCAAATGACATACTAAATAAATTCAATAAGAGTACTATAAAACTTGATGAAAAACTAAGGAATCAAAGAAGGAGAAAAGAGACTGCATGTCTTGGATATATTGGTTATTCTACTTTTGAAGTTGGTGAATCTTTTGGAACAAAGGAGATCAAGAAAGAAGGAAAGTCTCCAATGAAGGTAACACAAAGAAATTGTGGTAAGAAATCCTACAAACCTATATGTTTCAATTTTCATAAGGTAGGTCATACTGCAAATGTATGTAGAAGCATGTCTACAAATAGAGCTAGCCTTTTTGATGGATATTGCTACAACTGCAATAAATATGGACATATTGCTCATGATTATAGATCTAGATCCAGTAGTTGATCTAGTAGCTTTGATGGTTACTATTACAATTTCAACAAATATGGCCATAAAGCTGATGAGTGTAGGTCAAGAGTGAATAATCGAAGGTCACCCGTGAACCAGGAAAGACCTTACGAAAGGGAGAGGCAATTAAATGTCACATGCTCAATCTGTGGTAACTATGGAAACATGAATGTGAATTAAAAAATGAAGTTTGAAAGAGGTAATGCTAGACCATGGAAATCAATCGGTATGCCTTGTTTTCATTGTCACAAGATTGGACATCTAGCAAGGAACTGCGGGTCAAGGAACCAATCAGTAAACCACACTAATAGATTTGGGTCCAATTTCCAACGTCTATTAGTCAGACTTCTGATAGCCTATAGTCAGACTTCCAACTAATAAGAATATCAAAAATATTTCATCGGAAACATTGATGTATCCATGTTCATTGTAATTATGATGGACATGATGTCGGAAAAGATGAGTCTTCTATTGGAGAATTTAAGTCAGATTTCTGACATGTTCCTTGTCAGTTTATCTTTTCATAGTAGTCAGAATTTTGATGACAATAAGATGAACTATTATGATGATGGTGTTATACATCTGACAACACTGTCATTGATTTATGTTTGCAATGTAGTCAAAATTTTGATGACAATCAGACAAACTATTCTGACGATGTTGTTGTACATATGACATCACTATCGTCAGTTTATGTTTGTATTGTAGTCAAAATTCTAACAATAATTAGATGAATTATTCTGACAAAAGTGTTGTACATCTTACAACATTGTCATCGGTATATGTTTGCAATGTAGTCAAAATTTTGACGGTACCTATATTTTAAAATAAAAACAATTGTTGTGTTGATCAAGAATTCCTAGGTCAAGTTAATGAAGAAGCTAATTACAAGGCTTCTATTTGGAATAGTTCTGAGGAGCATGATGGCCTTTATGGAGAAATGAGGAGTAGATGGATATTTTATGGGGCATTATATAAAGCATGAAAATGATGGCATTGCAAAGGGTAGGGCAGTGTCTGTTCTTGCTCAGGACATTATCTGAGGAGAAATAGTGTTGGAGCTTCTTAAGGCTGTATGGTGTAGGATTATGTTTTGGATAGATCTGAAGTAGTTTGTTTGGGGCCACAAGGTGTGGTGTGGTGTAGGATTTACAAGGTGTGAATCTTAAGTGGAATGGGTTGGTGGTGTGATGGGTTGGCTTAGTGGCTATGGTGGCAAGCTAGGTAGCGGTGTCATGGATCAGAAAAACTTGGGTTATTTGGTACAGTTTGGTGTAGGTTGGTGTTTGGTACATCCTTTGAGGTGTAAAATTGGAATCTTCTTGGTACAGTTTAGTGTAGGATTCTGTTTGGTACATGATCTGAGGTAGGTTGGTGCAAGTACTAAGGGTGGCATAAGGTTTTTCATGTTCTTTCGTAGATGGATGTTAGTGGGCATTTTGGATTGAGTTGTTGAGGACAGAGAATGGATGCGGGGCATGCCATGAGGTTAGTCAACAAGAAAGCAAAGTGACTCAACATGAAGTTGACGTGGCCAAAGGTTGAACACATGTGAACTTAGGAAAGCTAAGGCTTGCATAAGTGAGTTGTAGAAGGTGTCTTTTGTTGGATGTCACGAAGGGTTCTTGGGAAGTTGATCAAAAGTTATTTGTAGTGCATGACTAAATGGGGATATGATCCATAAGCACAGTGGTATGGTGGTACAACCAAGTTGGAAAGTGAGTACAAAAACCAAGGGATTGGGCTGGATCATGGGACAAGGGCATGGAGCTCAAGTAGCTAAGAATTATATAGGGAATCTATGGGTCTAGGATTGCAGGTGTGCATGGAGTTAGTTTGAATGCAATGGATGCATGAGTAATAAGGTTCACCAATGATATCATGTAGATAGAGACCAGGGGTCAAAAAAATCATTGATGTGTCAAAAATGACTTGGAAGTTGTTATGTGCAAGAGTGTAGGTGAGACAAGGTTCAACAAGCCTGTTACTTTTATTTTCATTTTTATTATCAATGTATAATTTATTATTTATTATTTTTGTTGTGGGGGTGGAGCGGGCGTTACTTTTCTCCATTGTCAATACAATTCCTCTCATTACTTCTTCTCTACTTCAAACAATTGGGATAGTGGTTTTCAATCCACGCCTTTGATTTCCCTTGATTCAAGTACTGCTTGCATCATCATCATCTTTCTCACTCTGCAACTATTGTGCTTCTTGGCCGTGGTCACTTCCTGCGTGACTAATTTCTTCTCCACTGTCTCCATAATCAAATGATGTTGTTATAGGGTTTCATAAAAAAATGGAATATGTAGAGTACAATTGAATTGACAGAATCAAAGGCATGGATCAAAAACCACTATCCTTCCTGGCCCAAAAAGACTATAGTAGAGTAGACTCGTCCTTCCTGGGAACTCCCAATTGTTTGAAGTAGAGAAGAAATGAGAGGAATTGTAAGGATGATGGAGAAAATTAAGTCTCGCTCCACCCTCAAAAAAAAAAATTAAATAATAAATTATACATTGATAATAAAAATTAAAATAAAAGTAGCAGCCTTGTTGAAACTTATCTCACGTACACTCTTGCGAGTAACAACTTCCAAGTCATAGTTGACACATCAATAATTTTTGTGAGATTAGTTTGTTAATTGAAGCTGACACGAGGCAATTAGTGCTTTTCAAACTCATGGATGGAATACTACTCATGAAACATGGGTCAATGAGTTTGAATCAAATAACTACACATTGAATCCTGAATGCAATCTATAATGCATGAAATAACAACTACCAGTAGGAGTAACAACTACCTCTATTTTTAAGTAAATCATATATATCATGAAGATTGCATATATATATATATATATATATATATGATGCTGAGAAAAAAAAAGTAGGTGTTCGATAAATCAACAGAAATTATACAAGCTAGAGTAGTGAATTGATCATGTTGGTGATTTGGGAAGAGAGCGGAAATGGGTGTTTAGATATGGAGATCGTGAATGTTCAAGAATATAAATTCATGAACAAGGAAAAGTTACCCAAGATGGTTTATGATTATTATGAATCTAGTGTTGAAGATGCCTTAGAATTTTTATAATGATCAGGGTTCCATAGATTGTGGAGACCCAAATTTGTAAATTGAACATGGACTCTAGCTCTGGTGTCTTTGCGGAATGAAGTGTACAAATTTTTGGGTTGAGAAATGACATATTTCTAAGACTTTTCATATGGATTTTTCATATCTATGACATATATTTTGGCTAGGGAATGCATTGAATTATATCTAAACATAACTAAGGGAATGGATGCCAGAGTGACTGCAGAATTGTAGACGAGAATTGCAAAGTAGAATTTATGATATTATAATGGTATGCAAGATTAGATGGGTGGCATAAAGCACGTAGATTTAATATTGGAACTACTAATTAATATGAATATCAAACTTGATTCTAATGAGGGAGATTTCTTATTATTGTGTAGGTGCTTGGAATAATATATGATCAATATAATGCTCGAGACTACTTAGTGAAACAAAATCCAGTCCTTTAATATACAACATATATATGTGCAAGACGTAGGTTTTAATAATACTCAAGGTGGTACAAATAGAATGCAGATTAATTTGACACACTAAACCAATTTCTAGACTGATTAAGACTGAAAATATGACATATAAAAAGCAAGAGAATTGAATCTTATCTAAATGATGCTATTCCAATGAATGGACCTTACAATGATTTTGTCAAATGCTTTACCTCCAAGAATTTTCAAATTATTTGCATGCCCAACAAACTATAAATTTGATGCAAATTCATGTAATGTGTGAGATAAGGAAAGTTTGATGGGATTTCTAGTAGTGGAATAAGTTAGCATTTTAATTTGTACCTTGCACTACAACATAAAATAGAACAGTATGTATGGAAAAACCTTTCCTCAATTTTGTAGGGGTAACTCTCTTTTGAAGAGTGAAGGGAATGATAAAGGTCATTTTATCATTCTAGATGTAAAATTTACTTTGTATTATCTCCAAAGAATTCTCAATCTCTTGTAAGCACTCATCTCTTTCATGCTTGATACTCAAACTATTGGCATCTTCCTTCAGGCGTGTTTTCAAAACTTTATGCCACTAAAAGGCATTCTTCACTCCCTCATGTAGACATCCAAAATCATCCTTATATTAATTTAATTAATATTCCCATAACATTATAGTTAATTTTAATTAATTATATTTGTTATATTCTTCTATCTATTTAATTAAATTTATTTAATTAAATATG
>MU225923.1:1245226-1261849 GCA_018584345.1 Thuja plicata
CCTAATTATTTGCTCACACATGTGTGAGCAAATTTTTAAAAATTGACTTTTCCAAATAATCCTTATTTGGTGCCAACAAGGTTTCTTACACCTATGATGACACCTTCTTACACTTTCTAAAAGTGTTATATTGGACTAAAACTCTTACACCCTCTTACACCTTCTTACAAGATCCTTCACATGTGTACTTTAAGTACACTTTGACCCGTCACATCCAAAGTTGCTCACACATGTGTGAGAAAAGTGGGACTCTTTCATGGCTTATGTGTCCCTCATGTGGCACCTATGTGGATGCCACATGAGCTCCACCTCATCCCAGCCCTCTCTCTCCTCCAAAAACTCTATAAATAGAGGCCTTTCTCAAGAGCAAATCATCTCTATTTTATGCATTGTTATCATATTAAAATAGCTCTAGAAATCTTAGTTCATTGTTTTCTTGTTCATGCTTATAATTCATAGTTGAATATAGAAATCACATCTTAGGCATAATGGTGAATGAATCTAGTTTCTAGTTTTCATTTGATCTTGCATAAGATCTTAGCATAACTTGCATTTTCATTTCAATCATTTGGTGGAGGCTTGAGACAAGTTCCTCATACTTGTTCTTGAGTTCTTCATCCATCATTAGTTTGCATTCAATAGATCATAGTGGGATTTTAATATTGTGTTGGGAGAGCACACCCACATAACATCTCTAAGAGAAAATCAACAAGGCCTTGGGTGCCCTTGTTCAGCTCATCGGAGGTTGTGGTGGAAGCCATTGTTGTTTTAAGAGTATGTTTTTTAGACATATTAGTGTAGTTTAAATGATTTATACCTCTAACGTTAGCATGTCTGAGCGTGCTCCCTACAGGTAGGTTTCCAACATAGACATTTTGGCATGCCTAGTGGGACCCACATCCCTAATTTTCTAACATTTTTGTAGAATTTTTCACAGTTCAGAGAACTTTAACGCAGACCCGTCTCCGCTCTGGAGTCGCCATCTCCACAGATCACCTTCTCCGCAACTCGGTCATCTGTGAAACTCAGTCGTCTGTGCAGCATCTTTGCCATCTCCGCTTGTCTGAAATGATTTATTAAACTGTGGTTTAAAAACTGTTTTTATAAATTTTCAGTATTTTTAACTCTCTGATTTCTGACAGAGATAACTTTTTAGGGGTTAAATGCTGACAAACTTGATAAAAATACCATTTCTCAGTTTTAATAGGTCTATTTATTTTATATGAAAATCTAACTGTCTATTCTCTGTCGTTTGCGCAGGTATTCCACCATTTCTGCAGATCGCCGTTTGCGCAGATCACCATCTGCGCAGATCACCGTCTGCGATAATCTGTCGTCTGTGCCTATTTTTATGAGTTTTGTGTTTTTAACACATTTGACATTCCAAACTACTAACCAGTGCATGCAGGTTCTATGATTTATGTTCTGAAGGATATTATTTAATAAACTTGTATGCTTAAACACTTATCTTGGAATTTATGTTGGATAAAATGAACATCACTCAATCTTGAATGTAAAGGGAATGAATCTCACAAATCTTGAATGACATAAGGAAAATGAACACACTTTTTAAGCTTTCTTTTTGCTGTGTGGGAAATAAATTGAACATGAATGATTAATCATACTATTGTGTCTTTTGCTTAGGTAGAAAACACTTAGTTTCTCTTAAATAGGTTCAATTTGGAAAGAACTCTTCTTGGTGTGTTTGAAGAAGTGTTTCTCAACACTTCTTTCGAGCTTTTTTTTGTCCCTTTAATTTAAGTGATGCTTTGATTAAACTATAGTTGTATCCTCTCCCCTCGCCTTCACAGATCTTGGGTGAAGAGAAATCTTAACCTAATCAAGCCTCTAGAGAGGCCTGTCTAGAAGGAGCGCTTCCCCTTTAAAGGATGACCTCAAACCAGTAATCCGTTCGGCCGGTATAGAAATAAGGTGTGACCCAAAGGTCCGCTTTATCCCTTCAAGCTCGGGTAGGTTGTGTTCAATGTTAGTCCATACTGAGTAAATATCCTCAGCATACTGGCATGGTTGAACTAGAGACTTAAGTGTTTCACGCCGTACAAACTGATTGCAGGGATGCCACAAAATCTTACTAGCAACCATAAAGTAGTAGCCTAACCGATTCACCTCTGAACGATGATTTATTATAGTGTAAGGGGATGGAAGAATCTCCCCCCAAGATTCCCATCATACATGTCCCAGGGTATTGTGTTGCAAAAGAGATCTTTGTAGCACGACAACAATACCTGGCAAAAGGCAAAAACACGGGCGCCCTTCCAAGGGTGACATGCTATGTGAGCTGAAGGACTACCAAGCAATGGCCCTATTATATTTCATGCAAAGCCAAATTCCTAAGGTAGCTACTATTTGAATTGTCTTTCGATGTGCTAGACCCAGTAAAATATAAGTGGTTTGAAAGAATCACTTGAACATACACAATCAGAATGTTACAAAGCTAGAACAAGATCCCTTAATGTCACATTTGATGGTATCCCTCAAGGTTGCTTTGTCCCTTGTTGGATTGTTTTGAGACGTGTGTCTATTATTTTCTAGTTTGGTTGTACTTAAAATTAGTTTTTGCCATCGAACAATTTACCCAAAATTAGATTGAACATCAGAAATTTGCCCAAAATTTTAACACACTGCCTTAGTCTCATTCGGCCGTCTCCACTCTGGATCCACCGTCTACGCACATCACCGTCTATGAAGATCATCGTCTGTGACTGAGACTGTCGTCTCCACTTTAGAACAGTGAGCTTCAAAAATTGGCCAAGACAATCAAATTTGATCATCTACAGGACCCTAGAACCACTTGTCCTAAATCATTCTTTCACTTGGCCAAAATTAATTTTTCCATGACATGACCAGTTTTAAGAAGCACAAGAAGGTCAAACTTCCTACATCTCCAGTCCTTAAAGAGCAAAAGGAAACCACCCGTAAATCCAAGGAATTCCAACACATTGCCACATCTATCAAACAAGGTATTGAACATTGTGAGAAACTTGACAAAATCATCTACAACAATATCATTTGCAAATTCATGGCCAAGTTTTCACTCAACAGATCTTTTGTCACACTTGAACAATATGATTAGGTAACACCTGGCTTCTGGATCATTCTTCCACTTCTTCCATCATCATCCTTCCTTTGGAGCATTAGATCAAAATCAAATCAAATCCTTAGGTCGAAAGACCTTAATCAGAGTATTGTGAACCTTCATCCTAAAAAAAACACAATATTGTTTGTAGACCATCAGTCCGTCTCAAATAATTTAAATCCCTTAGTGATATCCCATTTTGCTTGAGATCACAAGTCCATCTTCAGGGAGAATAGATATTGCTTTAAATCCTTTGTGTTTGTATCATCATAATGTTTAACATGCTTAGGTTTTATCTCAAAAACCTTTAAATCAATTATTCAATCAAATCAATCATCAATCTCCAATCCAATCAATCAATCAATCAAATCAAATCCAATCCAATCAAATCAAAGATCTTTGCTCCAATTCATCTCCTACATCTCCTTGTCTTTCATTCTTCTGCCATTGTATGGTTGTCACTCGATCCCAAGCTAGAAATATGAGGCGAACAACATCCCACACTAATTGTGAAGAGAACCCATTTGCCACACATTACTTTCATGGAAGTGGGGTATGAGCTGAGGAAGTGGCTGAAGAAATAGAATTAGTGGACCAAGATGAAAGACCCAACCAAGTGATTGACTTCCTTAGAGACCCCTACAATTTGGAAATGGTTGAGAAGGCCATATTGCATAACAGTGATGAGATATTTTTGAATCTCATCCATAATGGTGTCACAGTTCCTGAGGACTTTGATGAAACACTCCTTACCAGAAATGTCACTAAAGCCACTGCTACCACTACAACAACTATGGCTTCTACTTCAAATGCTACATCGTCATGTAACAAATGTAAAGGACTTGCTAGCGAACCTCCTATATCAACACCTGTATCAACAACCGTATCAATACCCCAATTGACACCTGAACAAATCCAACAAATTATAAGTGCTTTGCCAAACAATACTACACACAATAGCACTTAAACAATGACAACTCAAGGAGCAAGTGTCAACAACACAGGCCAAGTTTCCATGCCCTTGTCTTCCTTGTTTCAAACAATGGGGGAAAAAATGTTCGCAAACAATACATCACAAGCCTATCAATATATACCTCCTCCTATGATTGGTATGACCTCCACGGGCTTTTTAGATGCACAATTTGGAGGAGGTGGAGGTTATGTACCCCCATTTCTCACACAAAATACTCCAGATTTCACCCAACAATTCAATGAGCTCAAAAGTATTGTACAAGGTTTACAAAGTGGGGGCAAAAAGGAGTTTTCTTTTGAAGAGATTTGTCTCTACCCATTTGACAAGTCTATCACAATGCAACCATTCCCACCAAACTTTGAGATGCCTAAATTTGAAAAATACAAGGGAGAAACATGTCCTCTCCAACATCTCAAAGAATTTTACATTGCATATCAAGAGGTTGCTTATAATGAGAATTATTTGAAAAGACTTTTCACTAGGAGTCTTGGAGGCATAGCCTTGGAATGGTTCATGGCCCTTCCTTATGGGTCAATTTCTACCTTCTCTGACCTTGTGGAGAATTTTGTTGGGAAATATTCATATAACATTGAGCATCAAGCAACACTCAGCAATTTGTGCAATACTAAACAAAAGAATGGAGAAACCTTTGCTAGTTTCTTACAATGATGGAGACATATTGCAAATCACATGCCATGGAAAATACCTGATAATCACTTAATTGACATCTTCACAAAGATTTTAATCTCTGAAATGTCCTTGCAAATGAAGATGGCTTCACCTGATACCTTTGAAGCCCTTTTCAAGAAGGCAAAGGACATTGAAGATGGCCTCTTGCAAAGAGGTAGCATCAAACATTATACTCCTTCCAATAATGATAAACCAAAATTTTGGAGTAAGAACAAAGGAGTTGTCAATGATGGAGTGACTGATGTCAAGCACGTTCAAAATGTTCAAGCATCCAACAATACCAATCAAAACAATCGCAATAACAATAAGAGTCAAAATCAGTACCACAACAACAACCAAAATCAAAACCAGAATCAGAATAATCAAAATCAAAACAACAATCAGAATCAAAACAATCAGAATAATCAACAACCGTGTAATCAATCATTCTTGTTCCCTCACAACAACTATAACAACAACAATAACAACAACAATGATAATTGATAGCGACGACTATTCACAGCTTTAGCAGAGTCTTTAGATGTGATCTTCAAACAACTCGCGGATCAAGGAATGATAGTTTACCCAAATACTCGACCTTTTGATGAGAATCAACCTAAACCTGTTTGGTATAGAGATAATGAGTATTGTGATTATCATCTCATCAAGGGACATGATACCAAGAAATGCATGAAGCTCAGACACTTTGTGTAAGACCTCATTGAGGATGGGAAAATTGAGGTTGAAGGTCAGAATGCATCCTCATCTAATGCGAAACTCAAAGTCTATAATCAACCTTTCCCGCCTCATAATAAAAACAATGCATCAAATGCAATCCCCTATGACTATTCTACCAACACTATTACAGGCCATGATCAAACATGTGGGATTTTAGATGAAAATGATATCTTTGGGTTTGATTCTCTTTGTGGCCACATTGAAGAAGTTGACACGAATGTTAATACGATAAAACTCAAGGCTACTAATTGTAATGCTACTACACGAAGACCCAGAGTCACTATTCAAGCTGTTGATAAACCTTCTACATCTACAAATCTACCAGCTGCACCATCTACTACCACTCGACTTGCCTTGCATTTTGACTTGTTGGCCCAATTACGAAAGACACCTGCACAGATATCCATTCTAGAGCTCTTGACAACATTGCCAATCCATAGAGAAGTCCTTGATAAATCCCTAAATGTATCCCGTGTTCCCAAGAACATTAATGCTGCACAATTCAAAGCCATGATAGGGAACTTAGCTGCACAAGAACATCTAGTTTTCACTGATAAGGACTTTAGTGGTCCCGATTCTCATCATAATAAATCCATCCATATAGAAGGCAAAATTTGCTCCACAAGAGTCAAAAGAGTCCTTATAGATGGTGGATCTGGCCTAAATTTGTGCACATTGAAAATGATTCATAGCATTGGTCTTTCTGAGGACCTCATTGATAAAGACAAGAGAATTACAATAAAAGCTTATGATGATAGAGATCGAGAAAGTAAGGGTTTGATCACATTGCCCTTACAAGTGGGCTCGACCCCGATTGAAACGGTTTGCCATGTATTGGATCTAGATCTACCTTATAACATCTTGCTAGGATGTCCCTGGATACACGCTATCAAAGGTGTACCCTCTACCTATCATCAGTGTCTGAAATTCCCACATCATGGTAGAGAAATCACAATTCCTAGAGATCCTGAGCCCTTTCAATATTGCAAAAGATTGGAAGGCAAACAAGCTAATTACTGTCCGTTGAATGAATTTTGCCGACACTCCAATCAAAAAACCCCTAGTTCAGAAAAGACATCAGAAACATCAACTGAGGAACCCAAAGGAAAAGAAAAATTCACTGAGGACAAAACTACTGAAGACAAACCCTCCTCATCTAAAGCAAAGGCAACATTTACAGATCAAGGCATGGGAGAGTATAAATTTGAAAGTGCCTTATGTGTTGGGCAACTCCCCTTATCTCCAAAGTCTTATGGGAGACCATCACCATTACTCATTTCCAAGGATAAAGCACTCATGCACTGTAAGTCAACCATTTTTGAACATTGGAGGTCCTTATCAGATGAACACATGGAATATAGTGTCCTTGATTGGCTCTATAATGATGAAGAAGAATGACCTGTAACTTTCCCCAAAGGAAAGTATCTTAAAGTTACTCCCATTGTTGAAAACATGGGATATCATGGTACTAGTCTTGGAGCTAATGAAACAAGAAAGAAGAAGATCATAACAGCTAATGGTTATCCTAAAGGACATGGATTGGGTTCCATAGAAACTAAGACTAACTTTGCTAAGGATTATTGTCTAGCTGCCACAGAATCAGACACTGAGGAAGAGTTTTTCAAAATTCCTTTCCAATACATTGAAGATGACCTAACTAAAAATCACCATGTCCTCACTATTACCCAAGTTGACCTTTCATCCCCTCATTTACCCCTCACAAACCCTGAATTAATTGACCGGGATCAGCAAGACTCACCACCAGCTTTGGATATATGTGATTCAGATGAGGCAGTTTTAGCCCTCTTTGGACTTAAGAATCTCTGGGAACACAAACATCATATACACTACAGTGGACAAGCCTACTTTGGTAGCCAAGTCAACTCTCTCAGTCACAAAAATGGAAAAGAAAATAAAAATAAAAAAAATGAAAATACATCCTCTGGTGAAAACGTCTCGCAGGCACCTAAGGATGAAGAAAAAGACAAAATAAAGGACGATTCCTCTCGTGAAAACCTTTCTAAGGTGCTAGAGGAGGGAGAGATTGACTTGCCATTTATAACATCAGAACTAGAAGTGTCCTCTATGATCATTGAAGATACTATTCCAATCAACCTCGGCAGAGAAGAAAATCAACATATCACTTACATTGCAGCTTCTCTCAGTGATCAAGAAAAGAAAGATATGACAACATTTTTACATAAGCACAAAATCAAATTTGCCTAGACTTACAAAGACATGCCTGGGATTGATGTAGATCTTGTCATGCATCATCTTGCGGTAGATCCAAATGCAAAACTTGTCAAACAGAAGCTTCGCAAGATGCATCCTCAAGTTGCATTAGTAGTCAAAGTAGAACTTTAGAAGATGCTAGATGCTGAGGTAATCAGACCAATTGACTATCCTGAATGGGTTTCTAATATTGTACCTATAGGTAAGCCTACTAGGGGCATTCATATCTACACTAATTTTAGAGACCTCAACCTTGCATGTCCCAAGGATGATTTTCCACTCCCTAATATTGACATTATAGTGGATTTGACGGCAGGACATGAAATCTTGTCACTTATGGATGGATTCTCAGGTTATAATCAGATTAGGATAGCGCCAAAAGACTAGCACAAGACCGTATTTATGACACCTTGGGGCACTTTCTATTATCAAGTGATGCCTTTTGGTCTTAAAAATGCCAGAGCTACTTATCAATGAGCAATGACTACCATCTTTCATGACCTTTTGCATGTTATCATGGAAGATTATGTGGATGATCTTTTAGGCAAATCCAAAACAAGGGAATCTCATATTCCTATCCTTACCACCATCTTTGAATGATTGGAGAAATATAATCTTAGGCTGAATCCCAAAAAGTGTGTCTTTGGGGTACAATCTGGTAAGCTGTTGGGATACATTGTATCACGTCATGGCATAGAAGTTGATCCAAAGAAAGTGAAAGAAATTCTAGAAATGCCACACCCAAAACATTGAAGCAATTACATAGTTTACAAGGGAAACTACAATCAATCAAAAGATTCATGTCACAGTTGGCTGACAAAGTGCATCTGTTCTCCCATCTTCTACACAAGAATGTCAAGTTTCAGTGGGACTGTTTGTGTCAAAATGCATTTGAGAAGCTGAAAGATTATTTTGCTAATCCACCAGTGTTGGTACCACCTTTTGTTGGTCGCCCTCTAATTTTGTACATATATACTACAAAGGTCATGTTGGGAGCCCTCCTAGCACAATTAGATGACACCGGAAAAGAGCGAGCAATTTACTATCTCAGCAGAACTCTTATTGGCTATGAGTTGAATTATTCCCTAATTGAAAAAGCATGTTTGGCCATTGTTTTCTGTACACAAAAGCTACAACATTATATGCTTAATCATAAAATTCATCTTGTTGCTAAAATTGATCCACTCAAGTATCTCTTGGCACGTGCTGCTCTTACTGGTTGTACAACAAAATGGGTCATGATTCTTAGTGAGTTTGACATTGTTTATGTGGATCGAAAGGCCATTAAAGGACAAGTGATTGTAAATCAGTTAGCTGAAGCACCTGTTGATGGTAAACACCCTTTGATCATATATTTTACAGATGAATCAATCTTAAATCTTGCCCCAAGTCCACCATGGAAGCTGTATTTTGATGGATCCTTCACTCAGAAAGGATCAGGAGCAAGAATCTTGTTTGTTACACCAAAACGGGATCTCATCCCTAAATCTTTCAAGTTACAATTTCCTTGTACCAATAACATTGCAAAATATGAAGCCCTTGTACTTGGACTTCGAAAGGCCATACAATGGTAGATTCTTGCTCTATTGGTGCTTGGTGATTCATAATTGGTTATCAAACAAGTTATGGATGAATATCAAACAAAGGATGACAAGCTACTTCCCTACCACCGTATAGTTAAAGATCTCAAGACACACTTTACTAACCTAATATTTCAACAGATCCCTCGCACAAAAAACAAAGCAGCCAATGTTATGGCAACAATTGGGTCTCTGATCACTATGCCAGAACACAACGCACGGTGTGAATTTCTTGTTGAGAATCTTACGGTCCCTGCCTATGACACACTGAATTATGAAATGGTGTGTGAAATTTCTGATCCCAATTCCGCTTGGTGCCAAGAGATATATTCCTACTTGCGTGATGGACATACCCTGCTTATTTTAACTCCTAATCAATGTAAAACCTTCATTCACCAAACTTCCCAATACACAATCCTTGCTGATACCCTTTACCGAAAGCATTTCGATGGAACTCTTTTATTGTGTCTAAATTCTGAGGAAGCACAAACGTCCCTAGAGGAGGTACATCAAGGAATCTGCAGGGCCCATTCTAGTGGAATTACGTTGGCCAAGAAGTTGTTACACATTGGATATTACTGGCCTACCATGGAGAAAGATGCCTACAACTATGTGAAGAAGTGTGTACCTTGTTAGCAGCATGGCAATTTGATACACTCTCCCTCCTAATCACTCCAACCTACCATCACCCCTTGGCCCTTTTCACACTGGGGTCTCAACCTTGTTGGTCAAATTTTTCCTAATTCATTCAATGGCCATAAATACATTCTGGCTGCTACAGAGCACTTTACCAAGTGGGTTGAAGCAGTTCCTCTCACCTACACTATTGGAAAATAGATTTTGAAGTTTATTCTGAACTATCTTATCTCTCGCTATGGCATTCCTCAGGACATTGTTACTGATAATGGAGGACCTTTTAAGAACAAGGATGTCACAAAGCTATGTAGAAAGTTTAGAATTACCCACCATACCTCTTCCAAGTACTTTCTGCAAAGCAATGGTCAAGCTGAGGCTACAAATAAAACCATTCTCAGAATCCTCAAAAAGACAGTCGATGAAGCTGGCTGTGATTGGCACCTTCGCCTCAATCCCGCCCTTTGGGCTTACTGCACCTCCATTCGAACCCACATGGGAGCTACTCCCTTTGCCCTTGTTTATGGTACTAAGGCTATTCTACCCATCAAAATTGAGCTCCCTTCCCTCAGAGTCTCTCTGAAGAATCTGTTGTTTGAAGAAGAATACAGAGTTGCCCGCTTGCAAGAGCTAGAACTCCTTGATGAGAGATGCCTCAATGCCCTAGACCACCTCCGCGTGTATCAAAATCGCCTTCGCCTTCAGTTCAAAAAAAGGATCAAACCTCATTAGTTTGAGGTTGGTGATCTTGTCCTGCAGCATAACATGAAGAACCTCCAGAACAAAGAGAAGAAAGGGAAGTTTGAACCTAATTGGTTGGGTCCCTTTATTGTTATAGCAAAGTATGGTTTAGGCACCTATTAGATTGCATCTCCAGAGTGAGATCCACTCCCTGATCCTATAAATATTGTACATCTCAAGTGCTTCTATGCTTGATCAGTCAGTAGTCCGTTGTACAGTAGAAATTTTTCAGAAAATCCAAAAAATCAGAAAAGCAGAAAATCCAAAAAAAATCAGATTGGCAGAAAATTCCAAAAATATTCAGAATATTCAAAAAAGCCAAAAAAAAATAAAAATAATAATAATAATAATAATAATACTTGAAAAGAAACAAAAAAAAATCAAAAAGAGAAAGAGAAAAATCCGTCCATATGTGAAAACCACTTCGGTGGCGTAATGGATAAGTACCATGGTGAAAACCTGTTTCAGGTGCCATGCATAGTTAGATCCACAATCAATTCCTGCCATTTGTCTATGTAGCTTGTATCGCCTTTTCATAATAAGTGTCGCTACCCATATTTGTGTAGGTAGTCCTTTGACCATCCTCTCGCTTCCGCAATAATGATTCCCGCACGATTGAGCTTACCAAATCATGAAATTGAGCTTTGTTCTAGACACAGTGATCGCAAATGTTTTACATCAAATCAACAGACAAATTGAATTTCCTAATGATCATTCTATTCATGAGCAATTGCCAGCAAATTTCCATTTTGTATCAATCAATCTTTAGCCCATCAGGATGAATCCTTCCGGTGTTGGCTGTTCTATCAATCTTCACATCACATTGTTCATGGCAAGAAATTTTGGACTAAATGACCACTTGGTCAGGATGCCTTTTTGTTTCTTTTATCTTGTGTTTTACTATGTCCTTATTGAGACAACCTCGATCTCTTATATCTTGGTTTGTTATGGTGAGAATCTAGTGAAATACGTGTCTTTTGTGATATGATCTGCTTGTCATAGTTTGCTAGTGCATTTATGTTTTGATATTCAGTTATGACTATGTATGCCTCACTGGGGGCAGGATTCATGCATCTTAAATCCCTTAAAAATATCTGGGTGTATTGCGTCTCCTCATGAGTAGCATTTAATAGCTCTCATCATACCTGATATCTCACATTCGTGTTCCTAACAATCTATTTGTTTGAGAGTCTAGTCCACGCAAAGGAACCATGTCACTTGTGTTTTCTAGCACATGGTGCATAACTCCTTTTTCTATATCAAACTAGGGTGTGCTCTCCAACATTAACATGGTATTAATCCCACTATTCTCATGTAGTTAGTCTTTGCATAAGTAGTTAGGTCATATTGCATTATGGTTTTTCTCTTGGAAAAGGTTTCTATTTATTCCCCTATCCAATCACCTAAGTGATTTTATCAAATTTATTGTGATACACACAAAAATAGTGTCCTCATTAGTCTTGCATTCATTGCATTCATTAGTCATTAAATCATTATCTTTTGCATTGCTCATTTCATTAGTCATCATTCATTAGTTCCATTAGGCATTGTTCATCACATTGATCATTAGTCATTAATCATTTGCATTGTTATACATTTGTTTCATATTACATTATGTTCATTAATCATTACATTATGCATTAATCCTTTTATTAGTCATAGCATTAATCATTATACATTTGTCACATGTTTCATCCATTATGTTCATTAATCATTAATCATTACAACATTACATTGTCATTCATTAACCATTATATCTTACATTATTCAATCATTTAGTGTTCATTAAATCATTCACATTACATTCTCATTAGCATTAAACATTTATAACCATTTGCATTTGTATTCCATTAGTTGCATCCATAACATTTATAACATTTTTAGCATTCATTCCATCAAGCATCATATAAAACATTTAACACATCATCCATACATGATAACATATAAGCATTAACATATCATACATAAATCCGCATCTCATCCCTGCATCACAAATTTGTCAGTCTCATCATACATACATATATTCATCCCATCCTGCACGTCAGTCATAAGTATCATATATGGTAAAAGTAAACATCATAAATACATCCATACATCACATCACATAAGCATGTAAAATCATCAAAGATGCATAAACATAGAGTCCCATAGTCCAAAATAAAGTCCATGTATATATCTCAAAAATGTCATATCATACATCATGTGTCAAAAATGTGTATCCAAACATCTAAGACGAGTCATGGTGGTGGCTGTGATGGTCCTACTCCACTACTGGGACGTGGCGGTAACCCCACTAATCCCTGTGATGCTCGCCCTATGCTAGCTGACTGTGTCCTCTTCAAGTATGTAGGCGCTTGTGCCCCCTCTGGCACTGCTCCATAATATAGTCCCATATAATATCTAACCTCTCAGCCTCTGCGTCATGCCTCTCTCTATGCAGCCATAGCATTAGCCATCATCTGACCCACCCCTACCGCAATGCCTGCCAGTCATGCTATATCGCGGTCCACCCTGTAATCCTCAGCATGTCTATGTGCTAGATGTCACTCTACTGTCAGAGCTACTATCTGTGCTACCATCTCTGCCCGCTCCTCCTCCCAATCCTTATGCTCCTCAAGGATGGAAAACTCACCACTATCCACTCGAGCTTGTAATATGTCTAGTGCCCGCTGGGCACTGTCCCCTTGCATTGTCTCTGATGCCAGCTCTCCCTGAATCCGGTCACCTTTTCCTGCAGGCTGCTCAATGTCGCCTGTGCGGTCACCAATAACCCATGAACCCTCCCCAGCTCTATCTGTAGGCTATCTCACTCTGCCACAACAATGTCATATGTCTCCTGGGCTACGAAGCCCGCTGGTGGTCCCTGTCCCGGTGGCGGTCCTTGTGGTGGTGGTCCCTATGGTGTTGGACCCTGTGGTGGTGCCCCCTATCCTGGATCTTGTCCCTATGCATTGGGTATGATAGGTGGCTATCCACCTACTGGTACCTATACCTATCCTCTCCACCATGGTGCTACCACCCTAGGCTAGACTCTCCTCCTGGTCCCTCCATCTCCCTGTCCCTGTCCATCCCCTTTAGCCCCTGGCTGCTCATCTAGCTGCACAACTCCTGGTACTGTCAGTCTAATCAGCCTATGTGCTGCCCACCACTATGCATACACTGGCACTACCCCTACATCTAGAAGAGACTCCCGTGCTCTGATCCAAGGCACCTCAATCATGCCCATAAATGATGCTCAGGCTATTCAAGGATCTGTGCCCATCCCCCATACGTTGCCTACCTCATGGGTCACCAATGGATGTGGGAACCCGTCCGATACTACCTCCTGCACCTGCCCCATCTACCTCCGTACCCTGGATGGCATGTATCACGAAATCATATGTGTTGTCCTCCCAAACAGCCAGCAGTCAGTTTGTACAAATCTCATGTAATATGAGTCATAAAACCTATCCTCTGCATACACCCCCTGTTGTGGGGCCTCATGGCCCCAGGCCTCACATCTTGCATATGGAGCCCATATGATAGCTCCCATCTCGTGCAACCACCGCCTCTAGTATCCCACTAAGTCTATGGCCTCATAACTAATCGGTGGCCTGTACCGACAGACAAAAGGCTCATACGTCGCTTGGGTCTCCTGGTGTCTGATCGGTCATGTGACCGCTATATGCTCCCAGGCCCATACCAGTAGTAGTGTGCATCTAGGCCCTAATGCTCTACCCCTGCGGTAGGCGCACATATGTAAATCATAGTACAACTACCCAAGGATGACATACCCCCAACAATTCTTGTCACCGTCCTCGACCATGCTACTCAGCACTTGTGCCTAGCCAATCAGAAATCCCTTGCCTGCATGATCAGGCATGAGACATCCCCCTCTCAACCCTGCTAGATAAAGCACTAGTCACCGTGGCCGTGGCTCCATATCCATCACTCCCATCCATGACATCCACTGCCGTGTAATCGGCAGATCGGCGTACCTCTGCCTCAGAGCCATCTCCATGTAGGGCTATGATCCCTCCATGTAGTACTTGGGTATGACCCCCTGAATGGGCACTCTGTAGATCCTCCATACATCATGGAGGGTGATCGTAGCTTCCCCTGTCAGGAAGTGAAAGCTAGAAGTGGTGCTGTGCCACCTCTCTATCAAAGAAGACATGAGGGCATTATACACTCGAAGATGTGGCCAATGCCACACATGCTCTAAGCCACATAATGTCACCACTCCCCACTCGGGCTCCGTTAGATTTTGCTCCAACTCCATCATCACCGGATAATATTTCCTAGCTCAGAATGTGATCGTCTCCTCCTGCAGTCAGCCAACACATTTCAGCATTCAGATAACATGCTGGGGCATTGAAACATGTCCCAGGCCTGTCCGGGGCATCAAAAAATATTCCCAAACCCTTGTCTTTCCTCTTCCTCCTCTCTTTTCTTCTATTTTTGGGTCAATCCACGCAGCCAGCGGTTGACCCTCGCAGACGGTGAACTTTCACAGTCGCCAGTCTGCGGAGATGACGGATCTTCATAGATGCCAGTTTGCAGAGATGGCAGTTTAGGCCGCTGCCTTTGTTGCCGCGCAGATGACGGTGTTGAAAACTGCCATCTCCGCCGCACAATTCTTCTCTCACCACCTTCGCAGACAGAGATTGGGTAAATATCCATCTGCGCAGATGACCATCGCCTGTCGGTCATCTGCGCAGATGGCATTTTATTGATCGCCATCTGCGCAGACGGTAGACCGGCGACCACCGTCTGCGTTGTGCGCCTAATTCAGGGCATTTATTGCACCTAAAAACTTTTCAAAAATATTAAAAACATTAATGAAAGGTCGGTGCTCGACTACTCACCGATGGTCCTGTGTCTGCTAGCCGCTGGTGTACCTAGACACGCTCTCCAAGCTATGATCGCTCTCGTTGCACTGCCATGGCTCTCTTCTTCTTCTCTCTTTTACTCTTTGTGGGTGAAAGTGACTTGTCCATGGGCCCCAGTGGACTATTTATAGCCCTTTGGGACCCATTTCTTCCGTTGGTCTCCTCTTTTTTCTATTTTGGTCCTCGTTTCTCCTCCATTTTCTCTGGACACGCCATGTAATTGGTCTACTTTCCCCTTTTCTTGCCTCTTCGAAAAAATTTTATTAAAAAATTGTGTTTTTTCCTATTATTTTCTCGAGGGGGTACCCTCCTCCGCTCTCGCTACCGTAGATTTTCTGAACCCTCTGGGGCATCTTATTTTTTTTTCTTTGACGCAATGTCACTTTTGACAATGCATCAAAGAGGGGCAAAATGTAGACGTCCAAAATCGTCTTTATATTAATTTAATTAATATTCCCATAACATTATAGTTAATTTTAATTAATTATATTTGTTATATTCTTCTATCTATTTAATTAAATTTATTTAATTAAATATGATTCATNNCCCTTAGTATTTAAATTTAATTTAAATACTATCCCTTTTAATGTATTAAATCATATTTAATACATTATCCCTCATTAATCCCCTTTAAATAAATTTTTAATTTATTTATTCCTTCACATGACTTAAATTCTACTAAACCACAATTAATCTAAATTAATTTGGATTAAGCTAATTTGAACCTAGATCCTACCCTACCTCACATCACTCTAACCAAATAAACCTATTCATTAATTAACTAAGGTTAATTAAGCTAATTTCTTGATTCCTACAACAATTAGTCCTAATTATTTGCTCACACATGTGTGAGCAAATTTCTAAAAATTAACTTTTTTAAATAATCCTTATTTGGTGCCAACAAGGTTTCTTATACCTATGATGACACCTTCTTACACTTTCTAAAAGTGTTTCATTGGACTAAAACTCTTACACCCTCTTACACCTTCTTACAAGATCCTTCACATGTGTATTTTAAGTACACTTTGACCCATCACATCCAAAGTTGCTCACACATGTGTGAGCAAAGTGGGCCTCTTGCATGGCTTA
>MU225923.1:1261899-1279849 GCA_018584345.1 Thuja plicata
GTACACTTTGACCCATCACATCCAAAGTTGCTCACACATGTGTGAGCAAAGTGGGCCTCTTGCATGGCTTATGTGTCCCTCATGTGACACCTATGTGGATGCCACATGAGCTCCACCTCATCCAAGCTCTCTCTCTCCTCCAAAAACTCTATAAATAGAGGCCTTTCTTAAGAGCAAATCATCTCCATTTTATGCATTGTTATCATGTTAAAATAGCTCTAGAAATCTTAGTTCATTGTTTTCTTGTTTATGCTTATAATTTATAGTTGAATATAGAAATCACATCTTAGGCATAATGGTGAGTGAATCTAGTTTCTAGTTTTCATTTGATCTTGTATAACATCTTAGCATAACTTGCATTTTCATTTCAATCATTTGGTGGAGGTTTGAGACAAGTTCCTCATACTTTTTCTTGAGTTCTTCATCCATCATTAGTTTGCATTCAATAGATCATAGTGGGATTTTAATATTGTGTTGGGAGAGCACACCCACATAACATCTCTAAGAGAAAATCAACAAGGCCTTGGGTGCCCTTGTTCAGCTCATCGAAAGTTGTGGTGGAAGCCATTGTTGTTTTAAGAATATGCTTTTTAGACATGTTAGTGTAGTTTAAATGATTTATGCCTCTAACGTTTGCATGTCTGAACGTGCTCCCAACAGGTAGGTTTCCAGCATAGACACCTCAAAATTTTTTTGAGCTTCTCATGTCACTTGAACGATGGAATAGGTGCTCCTCCTCTATCCATTCACAAAAAAACAAGTCATTACTTTCAAAGAACCTATTTATGCTATTATTATCATTTAACTGTCTATCTTCCTTTAGCAAGCATGCCTAGCATTCCTTGTAACTCAAGTTAGGTCATGTGTGCATTCTCAAGTGCTTATGTTGTGTGAAAAAAAATTTGTAACTTTTAAGCATTCACTTGGAAGGTTTCCAACTCAAACAAAGGTATTCCTTGAACATGACCTCCCATGAACTGATTTTGACAAGAACAAGGCCTTCAATATGACTCATTTAGTCTTTATTTCCTCATCATACAAGAAGTGAATCGTGTGTTCAAATCTTCATGAAATGATAAATCTTGCTTCAAACAAGACTAGTGATAAGGGCACAAGATGATTGTTAGCTTTAGTCTATAAAATTTATGGATGGACACGACAAAACAGACACAAAAAAGAGCTTATCATTTAAACTTCTGTAGGGTGCAACACACTATTTTAAACCATCTATCTAGTTATCTGCATTTTGTTGTACTCATGTAGCCAGTTCAGTTCAAGCAGACTAAGCATCTCATAACATGATATGATTAGTCCTTAGTAGGAAAGAAATTGTCTTCATCTATAACATTGTGATCTTTTGGAGGGAACACATAAAAAAATTGTTGAATGTTGCACTAGGATGGCATGGCAGGTTCTACATTTTAGAATAAGAATGTGGTAACATTATACAATTATTTTGCATTAGATCATAATGCAACATGAAGTATTGTAGAATTGGATTATGGTTGAATGAAAATTTCACTGAAAGATGGATGGTTGAGCTAGTTATGTAGGGATTAAGACAAATAAAAAAATAAATGTGGAAAAAGTTGAAAGAAATTGGTAGATAAGTGAAGGGACTGAAAGAACTCAAAGAAACAAAATGCCAAAGTGTCTTGCATGGAAAAAGGAGCAATAAACTAGAAGACAATGAGGTAGAGTTGTGATCAATGTCTACGACCTTTGAATTAGAATTTGCATGTCTAAACCCAAGCAAACAAACATGCAAATTCTTACTGCCTCAACTAGAAGTTTTACCTCCATAGTCTTAACTTTCATGTGTGTGTGTACATTTTCATTTGGATGCAACTATGTTTACACACTTAGTAGAATACATATATGCAAACACACACACACACACACACACGTACATATATTGTACCTTACCTATTTTTGTATTTTGATTGGGTGTTATATTTATAAATATTAAATAAAATAGACAGTCATAGATATTTACACTTTTCTTATATATGTATATGTATATATATGTAAATGTGTAGACACCTAAATTTGATTAACATATTTAATTAAATTTAGTGCCTTCCTAGAACATTATTGATTAAATAATTATATTATTTAATTAATCTATGTTATCCCATAGCTTAATCAATTTAATTGATTAGCTATAGTCCAACAAATTATCAAATGACAACCCATAGTCTAATAATTAATTAAATCCCTCTTCCTCTATTAAGTTAAATGAATATACTTATTTATTTAACTTAATTCATAAATTCCCCTTTATCCCACTTTTGAATTAAATATTCCATTTAATTCAATTCGAGCACATGGCTCCTAACTTTAACCCCTAAACTAACCATGCTAAATTACCTAACACATAGTTCCAACTCAACCCAACCCATTCACACATACTAATACTTACTTATTAGTTAATTGATCCCAATTAACTAATTAATCCCTCCACTCATTCTCTTTCCTCCCATCACATCCTCCTAATCTTACCACTTGCCCTCTAAACCTAAGCCTAATCACTCCCTAAGTATGTGCACAATCCTAATCCAAGGAATAAGAACTCAACCCCAATCCCAAAGTCAACTCTCATATCACGTCACTCAAATCCCCATCCATAGCTCATAAAGTCTTCTTTAAATTCTCTTACATCCCTCTTACACACTCCATCCATCTCTTAAATCTTTGTCCCCTCTCACATCTCCCAAAGTGGTCACATTCCCCCATTCTTCCAAACCTCTCTCCTTGTGACACTTGTCACAATGAGAGACATTTGAGAAAGCACAATCCATGTGCTCTCCCTCAAATGAATCTCAACCCTTCCTCAAGTTTTCACCTTGGTCATCCATTCCATCCTCTCTTTGCCTATAAATTGAACCCTTCATTCCTTCATTTTCATCCACCTTTTATGCAAAGTTATTATTCCCATTTGAGAGCTCAGAACCACTATCATACTCTTACAATGTCCAAATATTTCCATACCATTTAAGCTTGAGAAAAGTTTATTGAGCACACATCCAATCCATTGGATAACATCTACACATCAAAGGGAGCTTGTTAATTTTTTAAGAAAGGTTTGCACATTTTTAGGCTTGTTTAGTTTAGTTTCTCTTTTGTCTTATCATATATGTTGCTTTAAGTAGTATAGTGAATGCTTTAAATCTTTTATTGTGTTCCCTTTTTTTATTAATATTTTATTGCATGCATTTTGGCATGCCCAGTGGGACCCACTTCACAGGTCATTCCTTTAATCTTTTAATCTTTTTTTCTTTTGCAAACTAACCCAAAACTAACATTTATTGTTGTTTGAGTGTCTTTGCAAGGTTTTTTGGGTTTTTTGTAGGTTGGAAGAGTGAAAATGACTATTTGCGCCATCATTCCCGTCATTTAAATCCACATAGCACATTTTTAACCCTCCCGTGGGATTGAAGACTCGACCTGTGGGAACGTGGTGTCTTCTCACAGGAATGCAATCCTGCGACTCTGCAGGCCGGCGGGGCCTGAGACCTTTTTTCACTTCTTCTCTGTCTTTTCTACAAATTCTATAATCTTCATCGTTCTTGTGGGAACGCGGGCCAAAATTGCGGGAATGCATTCTATCAGTTGTAAAGCTGAAAGGCTAAATTAAACACATTTTTAAATTATTTTTAGCATGCGTAATCATGGTCAAACTCCCGTGGGATCATTGTTTGACTCATGGGAACGCATGTTGACTACTACAAGATCGCCGACTAGACTCGCAGGATCACCATTTTGCTAACTTGCACTTTGTTTTTGTTCAGGTCATGGCAGCAAACTTGGAGATACCACTTATACAATTAAGTCAAAACTAAACTCACACACTAGTTTTTGATCTAATTAAATGAACACACACTTTGTTTTGGTGCTATAAAAAATTAAAGGCTAAAAAGAACCCTCAATCAAAAATTTTCAATTTGGGTTTAAAATCAATCACACAAAATCTTGAATGCTTAAAGGAAATTGAGCAAGGCAAAAAAACACTTTGATTTGGGTTTAAAATAAACATTCTCATCAAATCTTGAATGCCATAAGGGAAAAAATCTATTTACTTTCCACATTCAAAAGCATTGTCTTTTCCAAATCAAATCAATGAACCTTGCATGATAATCACGTGTGTTTGATGTCTTAGGATAGAAAAACACTTAGCCTTAAATAGGTTAAATTTGGAAAGAATGGGTGTCTTATGTGTTTGAAGAAGTGTTTTTCAACACTACCTTAAGAGCTAATTTCATTTTTTGCAAAACCTTGTTAATCTAAGTGACACACTAGAAATAACTTATATATGTATCCTCTCCCCTTGCCTTCACGGATCTTGGGTGACAAGAAAGATTAAGTTGTTTGTTTTGCTTCTAGCAAGGCCCATCCAGAAGAAGCACGAGTCCTTCTAGAGAATGAACTCAAACCGGTAAATCCCTTCAGCCAGTATAGAAATAAGGTGTGACCCAAAGGTCCACTTTACATCCCTTCAAGCTCAGGAGGGTCGTGTTTAATGGTAGTTCATACTGAGTGAATATCCTCAGCATAGTAGCATGGTTGAACTAGGCTCTTAAGTGAGTCACACCGTACAAACCGATTGTGGGGATGCCACAAATCTCACTAGCAACTGTTAAAACTAGCAACCCTACCTGATTCACCTTCAAATGGTGACTTATTATAGTGAGAGGAGAGAGAATAATCTCCCCCAAGATTCCCATCATACGTGTCCCAGGGTATTGTGTTGCAAAAGAGATCTTCATAGCATGAAAACAATACCTGGAAAAAGGCAAAAACATGGGTGCCCTTACAAGGGTGACATTTTTGTGTGAGCCAAAGGACTACCAAGCAATGGGCTTATAATATTTCATGTGAATCCAAATCCTTATGTAGAAATTGCTTGTGTGTGTATTCGATGTTACAAACTTGTGAAAATAATTGTTGAACATACACAAAATTGAAGGTCTAAAGTCTTTTTCCAAAGAGATCAACATTGTGAGTATCTTGCAAGGTTTCTTTGTCTCTTGCAAGGTTGTTTTGCTCCAAAATTGACCCAATCAAATCAATCACTTACTCTAAAGATACCAAAAGTACACTTACCATAGTCACTTCCTAAGAAGACATCCCTTTTTACAAATATTATCACAAGCTTTTTTCTCATGTCTAATCCAGGGAAACACAAGAAAGTGAAAACTCCATTGCCTCCTATTTACAGAGAATACAAGAATGCAACCAAAGAGGCCAAAAATTATCAATACATCATTGATTCTATCAAGAAAGAAACTCACCAACGAGAACACTTTGATAAAGTAATATAAAACAACAAGGTTTCTCATTTCATGGGCAAATATAGTTTGAACGCTGCCTTTATCAGACTTAAGCAGTATGACTAGCTATCCTATCACAACAAGCATTCATTCCTCCTCTTCTTAGGGTCACTTAGCATGTATTTATAGAAGTTCCCTTAGGTACCATCTTTGAAAGCACATCACACACTCATCCTAGCATCATTCTAGCATAATCCATGCATTATCCAATCCAATCCTAGTCAACCTAGCCTTATCCAAATCATCACCCTAATCATCCTAGAGTCACAACCTTCACTTGCTGTTGCATTCCCATTTTAGAGTTTCTTAGAACCTACATCTTAATCAAACCCCATCTTTAGACATCCTTAAAACTAAGCGTTGTTTTAAGATAATCCCCTTTGCCTTTGCAACCTCATCACCTTGATCAAAAGGTTGGTTCCCTTTGATAGAGAGTTCTATCCGCCGAAGACCACAAGTTTGTCCTAAGTAGACAAATCACATCCACTTGATCTTACACTAGGTAAAGCAACCCTTAATCTGTAGGAACAACAAGTAATCCCTAGCCCTTAGGAGCATAATCATAGTCTTAGATGCATCATCGCAAATCCTAATCCCAACATCATCATCCTTAGTTTCATAGGAACATCCTTGCATTACATCTTGCATTCCATATCCCCTTAAGGTAATCATTTCATGCCACCTACCACATGATCCAATGAGAAGAGGAAGGACATGGATCTAAATCTTGTAGCTAGTTCATCTGATCTGACCATTGATCACACCAACTCCATGGTCTCCTTTAGTCCTCACTAGAACACACAAATCGAACATATCTAGGTGGACACAAATGAACCTCCCACAATGAGCACCATGGAAACATTCATGACCCATCCAAGACACGCTACCATGATCAGCATTGTCATAGGGTGCAACAGTCGTGACATTATTGCAAAAATCCAACAACAAGGAATCTTATTACCACCTAGAATCATACCCATGATGGTTACGTGACCCATGACACTTCCAGGAGAGATTCCCCACCCAGTCAGAAATCAAGTTTTCAATCCTATGCAATGGATAATACAAGTGGGAACCCTCATAACATAGATGATGCAACCATTAATCCCCCCATCTATAGTGCACACCACACCACAGTCCACTCCATTTTCCATCATGGGAGCCTCACCTCCTAATCCACCGCCAACAACACAATCAGTCTCCAAGAACCACCTACCCAACTCACAACTAATCAAACACCAAAATCAACTCCAACCTTTGTTGCATAGTTCCCGCCACCACCCGTTAACATCCAGCAAACTGGTATCCCTCCAGTCACTATGCAACCCATCCAAACCGCATCAACTAGCTCACAACTGCAAAGCATGAAAATTGTCAATACCACGATGCCTACCTTCGCTCCATCTTCTATCCCCACAACACATTAACAGAAACCCCAATTCACTATAGGGATGCCACTCACAGGTGCTTATAACCAACCCCTATTTCCACAAGGTTCCACCTTCCACGCTCACTCAACACCACAATCGCAGCACCTTCCAGCACTCTTGCCGCAAACACAATCTGATCTGAACCCTCTACTACAAGCTTCCTACATTAATTAACCAGTGCAGAATGCTCCACCAATTGCCTAGAATTACTTGCAAGCCTCCATGCAAGCCTTAGGAATCCCCACGTAGACATAGAGCACAACTTCTTCCACCTCCCAAGCACCACAGACATCCACCAACCCCTTGGCTGCTATGCAAAATGTCACCCAATCTTCCCAACAGCCACAACCACAACAAAAAAATACCAACCCATTCGCCCTCCAAGCACAACAACAACAACCCAACCCCTTTACAACCACTAAACCAATCATCCAACCAACCCAACAGCCACAACCACAAATGCAGGGGGAAAATCCCTTCATCACGCAATCACTACAAAAGTTTGTTAATGCCCTTGCTTGCATGTGTGTGGATAATCAAACCCCTTAGCAACTACAAACTAACTCCATCACTTCTCTAGCGACACCATTCTCTGCTGCATCCCAAGCTGTGCCACCTCTGTAACAATCGAGCATTCCTGCCAACATCAATTACCTCACTACACATACTGGGGGCATCCCACTACATAACACCTATCCTCCACCCTATGTAGGTGTGCAACAGGCTCATCCCACTTATCCAATGCCTCAGAAAATACAAGCATACTTCTAGCAGTTACAATAACCCTATCAGATGCTGCCACCTCCTCCACCACAATATTTTCCTCAGCCACAGCTTCGACCACAACAACCCATCTACGTTGACCAACAACTGTCATATCAAACATCATAGTATCCCCCATAGAATCTCCCATATTTTCCATTTGATCCATATTATATTTAGGGAGCTAATGCAAATGGAGTCCACAACCCTCCCCCACAAGTCAATCAGGAATGGGAGGAAATGAAGAATTATCTGAAGGAGCTAAAAGAAGGGACCAAAGCTAAGACATTCAAATTTGAAGAGATATGTCCTTACCCATTTGATCAATCTATTACTGCAATACCCTTCCCCAAGAACTTTGAAACACCCAAGTTTGATAAATATCAGGGGAAGGGAGATCCTATGAGCCATGTGAAAGAATTCTACATGGCATGCCAAGAAGTGGCCTATAGTGATAATTTCCTCATGAGACTATTTCCCAAAATCTTAGGAGGGACCGCTCTTGAGTTGTTCTACAAAATCCCCTACGACACAGTCTCTACTTTCACTAAACTATTTGAGAAGTTTATGGCCCAATACACGCACAACGTAGAGAATGAACTCTCCCTCCTTAATTTATGTAATTCAAAATAGAAGGGAGGAGAGAGCCTGGCCGATTACCTTTAGCATTGGCAAGGGCTTACTACCAAGTTGTCCTATCAACCCCCCAAGAAAAACCTCATAAAGATCTTTATGAAAAATCTCCATCCTAAGCTTGCCTATCACATGCACATGAATTGTATACAAAATTATCAAGACATCAGAATCAAAGGCATGGATCTTGAGTGAGGTCTCATAGAAGATGGGGCCATTAAGCACTACAAAGAAGCCCAACCTGAAAAACATAATGATGATTGATCACGGTACTAGAACAAAAATAAGAATGCAGTAACTAATGGAGCCACTGACACCAAACATGTTCAGGTCGTGGTGGCTAGATCCAATGCACCTACTCAAAACTATCAGTAGACACCACTAGCATATTCACAAGCTCCCCCCATATATCAACAACCTGCTCCTACATATCATCAGCCTATGTACCAGAAAAGCATACGCCCTCAAGCGACAACTACCTACCCTCCACTAGGGACATCATATCCACCTAGCTACCAAGATCCTATGAATCAAACAAATGCCATATCAATCCCACGTGGACAGCCTAGGCCTCAGACCCAAAATGCACCCAAACATACATTCACCCCCTTGGGTGAACCCATAGATGTCATTTTCTAGAGAATGCATAAAGTTAACCTGATCATGTATCCACAAATGCAACCGTTTGATGACTCCACACCTAAGCCTGCAAGGTACAATGACAATGAATACTGTGATTACCATCATGTTAAAGGACACAATACCCTCAAATGCATGAAGTTGAAACACTACATCCAACATCTCATTGATCACAAATAAATTTAGGTAGACTCTCCAGCCCAACCATCATCAAACACGACCCTCAAAATCTATCAAAATGAATTTCCCAATCACACCTTAGGTAAAGGACCAGCCAATCCTGCCCAATCTTCCAATCAAGGAGAGGGAAAGCAAGGAGACAATACTGACATAAAATTTTAAACCAACACATACATCAACTATGATAACCTTATCGACTATATATCCCAGGTCACACCCTCTGTTAATGTCATTCATGTCAAGGGTGTAGATAGTCAATGTGTAGTTACCACTCATCGAGGTAGAATAACCGTTGCAGGGGCTAGTGTCACTCCAATTGCTAGTACCTAATACAACATATTGGAACATCTAGGGAATACCCCTGCCCAAATCTCCATCCTGGATCTCCTCCATACCTCTCTTGTCCATCAAGAGATCCTCAATAAATCCCTACAAGAATCCCGTGTCCCCAGTGACATCAATCTTGTGCAGTTCCAAATTCTTGTGGGCCATCTATCCGCTTCTTGTGCAATCTCCTTTAAACCCACAGATGCACCTTCCGAAGAACCTGATCACAACCTTCCACTCTGTATCACTGTCATGGTCAAGGATTTTTTCCTTAAGTGAGTCATGATAGATAATGGTTCGGCCCTTAACCTATGCACATTGAAATTTGTCAAACAAGTAGGGTGTACTGAGGTAGATATAAAAAATGATGTCATCACCATAAAATCCTATGACAATTTGGAACGCACTTCTGAAGGAATAATTTCATTTTCCATCAAGCTGGGCCCGATAATCTAGGATACAGTATGTCATATTGTTGATCTTGACCTTCCCTACAACATCCTCCTCAACTTCCCATGGATCCATTCTATGCAGGCCATCCCATCCACTTACCATCATTGCATCAAATTTCCACATAATGGCACTAAGGTCACCATCTGCGTAGATCCCAAGCCCTTTGCATACTATCATGCATTGGGAGCCTCCTTGCCACACTCCACTTATTTCCCTGGGATAGATATTGGCACTTCCATCGCCAATTCTTCTCGCACCCATTCAGACCCAGAAACAATCCTTTTAGACTCTCTTTCCACAGTCAAGATCAACAACAATGGTTGTGGAGAGTACATCCTATCTGACGCCTTCACAGTGGGAGATTTTCTGTCTGACCCACATACCTGAGGAAGGCCAAAAAAGGACACAATAGAACCAAGTAACAAGCTTCAATCGGGCCCTACCACTTTTTTCTTTAAGGGCATTATGACTGGTCAAGTGATGGCCCCTGACATCAATCAATGGCTCTATAAGGATCCACCACCCAAAGACACAAGTCACCTCAATTACTTTAAAGACAAGTACCCTTCAACTCACAAACTAGTGACAGAAAAATGGAACTACCAGGGAGGTGGCCTCAGTTATGAAGAGCAAGGAATGAAAGATCCTATTGTACCTACCTAGCGAGAAAAGAACCTAGGCCTTGGCATGGATTCTGACATGAATGGGGGCACCAACGAGAACATCTATGCCTCTTATCCTGACCTAGGTGAAATCACTGACATCGAAGACATCCCTGAAGAGAAAGTTGTGAGAGCCTATGATGATGTCTTTGATGATGAAACCTTCCTAGGCAATTCTTTCCTACACCAAATTTCCATTCTCTTCATTGACCTTCCCCTCTGCCATACCGAACTCATAGACTGGGACCAACCAAGAGTTGTATACATTGATAAGTTCCATAGTGAGGACATGCTCTTAAGGTTCATAGGAGCAGTCGAACATAACAAGGACTGGGAGCACGAGTCAATGCATGTCTAAAAGTTGGATCCAAAGGCCTATTTGGGGGAAGGGGAGAACTTCAGCCACAAAAATGAAATAAAAAATAAAACTAAAAAAGAAGAAAATCAATCTCCTGGTGAAAACCCCTATGGGGCACTATCTAATTGCAAAAAAGTAAAAAAAGGGTGTATCCACTAGCGACAACCTCCCTGAGGCACCAGAGGATGAAGATTCTCCACTTTCTCTAATCCATGATTATAGACCTGAAGAGTCATTGATCCTTATCAAAGAAACAAAACCTGTAAATTTGGGTACCAAGGACTATTCACACATCACTTATATTGCAGCCTCTTTAACAGAAGTAGAATAAACAACTCTCTTTTCTCTCTTACAAGAATCTGTGAACAAATTTTCAAGGTCTTATTACCACATGTCAGGATTGGACCCTAGCCTAGTGGTACATCACCTCACAGTAGATCCAAATCCCAAGTCAGTCAAATAGAAACTCTGAAATATGTACCCCAAGGTTGCCTTACTAGTCAAAGAAGAGCTAGAAAAGTCACTTCAAGAAAAAATCATTCGTGCCATCGACTATTCCGATTAGATCTCCAACATGGTGCCCATCTCCAAACCAAATAAATCCATCAGAATATGTACAAACTTTCAGGACCTCAACAAGGCATGTCCACATCACAGAAGAAGATTAGCATAAGACAACATTTACAACCCCATGGGGAACCTTTTGCTACAACATGATGCCATTTGGTCTGAAGAACGCATGAGTCACATATCAATGGGCCATGATAGTCATCTTCCATGACATGATACATAAAATCCTCAAGGATTACGTGGATGATATCTTGGCCAAATCAATCCATAGGAAAGATCAACTGGATGCCCTAGAATGCGTATTTGATCAACTTGGCCACTATGGACTCATGCTAAACCCTAAAAAGTGTATCTTCGGGGTAACATCAGGAAAAATCCTCAGCTTTATTATATCAAGAAGAGGAATCAAAATAGATCCAAAGAAGGTCAAGTCCATTCTAGAAATGCCTCCACCAAGGATGCTTAGGTAGTTGCGTAGCCTATAGGGAAAGCTTTAATCAGTGTGTCATTTCATCTCTCAGCTTGTGGATAAGTGCCAACCTTTCATGCACTTACTAAGGAAAGACAACAATTTCAAGTGGGATCCATTATGTCAAAGAGGTTTTGAAAAGATAAAAGAATACCTGGCTAACCCACCAATGTTAGTGCCTCCTATGCCAGGTAGGCCTCTCATCCTGTACATCTCAGCTACAACTGCTGCACTGGGGGTGCTTTTGGCCGAACTTGATGATAACGATAAGGAAAGAGCCATATACTACATCAGCCACACTTTGGTAGGCTATGAACTAAACTAAACTCCAATGGAAAAAGTGTGCCTAACCATGGTTTTCACCACTCAGAAGCTTTGACACTATATGCTCAGTCACACTATCAAGCTTATATCCAAAGTCGATCCACTCAAGTATCTTCTTTCCAAAACCACACTCACTGGCCATATGGATAAATGGATCATGCTTTTGAGCAAGTTTGATATCCATTATGTAGACATAAAGGCCATCAAAGGACAGGTTATCGTAGATCAGATGGAAGAAACACCATTATTCGATGCTCATCCCTTAACCATGGAGTTTCCTTATGAGCTCTTATGTATGATAGAAGAACAACCGGCTTGGAAATTATTCTTCAATGGATCCTATACATCTCATAGTTCTGGGGCAGGAATCCTCTTCGTCACTCCACATGGTGATTACATTCCTAAATCATTCAAGCTAGGTTTGCCCTGCACTAACAACATTGTAGAATACAAGGCACTAATCATGGGACTTAGCATGGCCATTCAGTGGAATATCATAGACATTCAGGTCTTTGGCGATTCCCAACTCATCATCAAACAAGTCCTGGGTGAGTATCAAACCAAAGATAACAAGTTAATGCCATATAAGGAGATGGTTGACAAGATGAAAGAGCATTTCATCCACTTGTAGATAACACAAGTACCATACTTGTAGAACAAGGATACTAACATAATGGCCACAATCGGATCCCTCTTAGAGATTCCTCACTAATCAACAGAATACAAATTCTTAGTTGAGAAACTTCATGCTCCTGCTTATGAGAATGATGAATCGAATCATGTGTGTGTCTTGGTTGGTCCCCAGTCCCCATGGTACCATGATATCTAGGCTTATTTACAAAATGGTATCATATCCCCTCATCTCACCACAACCTAGTGCCAAAAATTTATTCGTAGAGCTTCCCACCCCTTGTAGCCAACACCCTTTATCGTCGAGGCTATCACAATGTGCTCTCTCAATGTTTAGATGAAAACAAAGCCACCCAGGCTCTACAAGAGCTACATGCTAGAATCTGTGGTGCCCACACAAGTGGCATGGTCCTAGCCAAGCAAATTTTATGAGCAAGATACTATTGGCCTACAATGGAACATGATGCTTGTAATTTTGTCAAAAAGTGCTTACCTTGTCAACAACATGCCAATTTGATCCATTCTCCTGCACAAAACCTCAGATCTATTGCACCCCCTTGGCCCTTCTCTTGTTGGGGTTTTGACCTCATTGGTAAGATTACTCCCCTCTCTTCTGAAGACCACAAATACATAATCACAACAACAAAGTACTTTACAAAGTGGGTTGAAGCAATTTGGCTTACACTCACTACAGGTGTCCAGATAGCCAAATTCATCCTCTACAACATTGTCTTCCACTTCGGCATACCCTCCACTATCTTCATAGATCATGAAACACCATTTGAAAATCAACACATCAATGACTTGTGTGCTCGCCTCCATATCCATCACTGTCTCTCCAGTCCATATTTTCCCCAAGGCAATAGCCAAGCTAAGGCAATTAATAATACCCTTCTCATAATCCTCAAGAAAGTTGTCAATGATACTGGCCACAACTGACATGTCCAAATCGACCCCGCCCTCTGGGCATATCACACTTAATACCATACTACTACAGGCACCACTCCATATTCCCTAGTCTACAATTTTGAAGCTGTCTTACTAATTGAGGTTGAACTACCATCCCTCTGGGTATCATTGAGAGGCCTAATCAATGATGAAGATTACCGATTAGCAAGACTCACACAACTTGATCTAGTAGATGAAAAGCACTAGCAGGTCTATGATCACATGATTGTCTATCAAAATAGACTCAAGAAGAACTATAACAAGAAAGTCCACCCATGCCAGTTCCAGGTAGGGGACTTTGTGCTAAAGGAAAATTAGAAAGTGGGTACTGATTGGGAAAAGAAAGGGAAGCTCAAAGTCACCTGGAAAGGTCCCTATGTTTTCACTGCATGCTTCAATTCTAGGGCATGTAAACTCTCCAATCCTAAAGGAGAACCCTTGAATGATCCTGTCAACATCATTCATGTCAGGCACTTCTATGCTTGACAACTAGTTATTCATTCTAGTTATCTGAAAAAATCCACAAAAGTATAAAAACTCCATTAAAAAGTATAAAAAGTCCTAAAAAAAATCATTGTCTTGGTGAAGAATCTGGTCAACAGATGCCTTGATGATACCAAAAAATAATTCAAAAAGATCAAAAAGATCAAAAAAGTAAAGAGAAATAAATTGTCCAATGGTGAAAACTTGGCTGTCAAGCGGCTTGGATAATTATGCATGATAAAAACCTGGCAATCAGGCATCACACATAGAGGACCATATCATTATATATAAAAATCTCATTCCACTCCATCTCCCTCATCCCATCCACCTCAGCCTAATCACTGCCCATATTCCCTGGGTGCTCCCCCATCACACACATCAGTTCGCAACAGTCCTCCTATCCTATGTCCTGAGCTTTTTTATATAGTGTCCTATATATAATCTTCAGTCTTCATTGTACATATGTTGTCCTATCCCAATCCCTAAGATTCAACTATTTTCCATCATGTAAATATCAGTCTAGTCTTGTGTTCATTTTTGCTTGTACATATCTCGTGTCTTTGGCTGATCTCCTTGCAGAAAGTGATACAGCTACACCTCGAATCCTATGTGACAACAAGTCCCATTTGAGAAAATCTTGATTTGGTAATCCTACTTCAGAACATCTTTTGGCCTATAATTTAAACACGCATCCCATATTTCTAGAAATGGGTCCTTGAGGATGTATCCTTCCTCTCGTTGACCTAAATATAGATCATCATCATCCCTGGGTTATTGTAGGATGTATCCTTCCTCTTGATCTAATCAATCCACTTATCATCATTGATCTCTCTGGAAAAAGGCATCTCGTTGTTGATTTTTTTTTTACCTTGAAATTTGAATTTGGTTCTTCATTGTCATTCCTGATTCTCTCGGTTGTTCTCTTCCTCAAGGTTGCCACAATTCCTCATATCATGGTACACTGCGATCAGATGCACCTGAGATGGGGAAAATGATCTTTTTGTTTTCTTCCTACGAGTCAGTCGGATGTGACCCCTACATGTATGTCATCCATGTGGATTTGCATGCAGCATGTGGGAAATGTCATTTGTTTGTGGGCTTCTCTAGCATCATTTCTATCTTGGTTCTCCTAGGCACCACAGAGGTGATGCTGGGGCAGACCCCACATGTTTGTAGTGTCAATCCTATGAAACAATGGATACATGGCCTCACGTTCCCAGTAACCTTGGCATCGTCTCTAACAGTTTCTATATCAAACTAAGTGCTCAAACTACATGGTGGTATTCCATACCAGAATACCCCTCGCTCAAGCTTCAAGAACCACTACCCTCCACCCATCATATCCCAAAAGAAAAACCCTATCACACCAAGAAATCTCATCCTACAATCAAACCTATCTCCCATAAATCCTACATACACCTAAAAACCCCCATCCTTGATGCAAACTTGACACCCCTCATCACCCCACCATCCCTTGTCCCCAAATTTTGATTGTGCACATGCTTACTCATCCCCTTTCTTCCTAACCGCTCCCCTAGCACCTAGTTGGACAGTGATGTGTTGCATTCCCCATTCCCACTTTTGCATCCACACATAATTGCATTACACCCCATCTTCATTATCATCTCTTTAGGTACACTATCACTCACGTCTCCTTTGCATTTCACTATTTATGTTAGGTTCATTTTAGCCTTGCACTAGAATCATTTAGGTCTTGCATAGTTAATTCATTTTAATCTTGCATAGTTAACTCATTTAGATTCATTTTAATCTTGCATAGTTAAATCATTTAGGTCTTGCATAGTTAATCCATTTAGATCTTACATTGTTAAAATCATTTTAGATTCATTTTTATCTTGCATAGTTAAATCATTTAGATTCATTTTAATATTGCATAGTTAAATAATTTAGATTCATTTTAATCTTGCATAGTTAAATCATTTAGATTCATTTTAGTCTTTCACAGTTAAAATCATTTAGATTCATTTTTAATATTGCATCGTTAAAATCATTTTGATTCATTTTAATCTTGCATAGTTAAATCATTTAGGTCTTGCATAGTTAATCCATTTAGATCTTTCATAGTTAAAATAATTTCAACTCATTTTCATCTTGCATAGTTAAATCATTTAGATTCAATTAGATTCATTTTTACATTAACTTCTTCTTAGTCTTGCATTATTCAGTCATCATTAGGTTGCATAGTTAACTCATCTTAGGTTCATTTTAGTATTGCCTTTCTAAGATTCACTCAGATTCACATTGCATTCACATCATATTAAATTACATACACATTTCATCAAAACATCAAATACATTACATACATCATAAAATCCTATCACATCCTGCATCCACACATGTTAGTACATCATATAAACATCATCCACTTTGCATCATCAGTACATCATATATAAGTATAATCCATCCTACATAAGCATAATCCATCCTGCATAAGCAACATGTCATACATATGCATCACATCCTGCATTACGCATGTGTTAGTCCCACATAAACATCATATACAATACATCATCCATCCATAATCATGAGAAACACATACATCTCGGCCAACCACTATGTATCATATCAAAAATGCAACAATAAAAGTCCACAGTGTCCATCGCTCGTATCTCATATGCATATACATATAAAAAATGGCCTATAAAAATCCCAGCAAAAATACATGCACAGCATAGTAATGCATCACTGTCCCTCTGGGCCCCCCGTGGGAGGGTGCTCATCTGTATCTTGCATCCCCGTATCCTCCTCATCTTTAACAATGGGTACTTGTGTGTGCCCTAGTGAGTAGGTCACCCCTACTCGAGCCTACTCTAAAAACAATGAGAACCCAGGTTCCCTACCTGCATCCTAGTGGTGTCTAAAGATGTCCCCTACCGATTTGGTACCTGTACCTTTACCTATGTCCTACATATATATAGAGGCTCCTATATTGGATCTCTCTACATCCTTCATCTCGACTGATCCCCCTCCTGATGCCCTATGTCCCTGGCTCTGCCCTATCCACTGACTATGCCCCATCCTCTAGCTATGTCTTGTCACCCTAGGCGTACACCCCCCTCCTCCAAGCATCACTGACCCCCCCTAATGATCTATAATACTCCCTCTGAGCTAATGGTACTACAACCTGATATCTCACCCTGTACCACCCTACCTACTCTTTGAGAGCCATCATCTCTCTAATGAATCCCACCACATCACCCACACTAATCATAGCTACATCTTCCTCCATCCTCCCAATCACCACCAGTGACTTTTATCTCTCCTTCTGTACAACCTCTCTCTCTCCACCCTCAATTCATCTCTCTCCATGACCAGTCTATCTCGCTCCTCCATCAGGGAAAGTCCATCCACCATCATCTCCTATACCTGTGCATGTGCGGCATCCAGCTGCCCTCTCATCTCCCCCACCTCCCCGGTTAGCACTAGAACATGTCACCTGAGGCTATCTATATCTTCTTGGGCCTAATCCCTCTCTCTCATCACTGAATCCCTCTCCACCCTCAGAGTGTCCCTCTCTTCCATCACCACATCTTGCTCCCCCAGAGTGTCTCGCAGATGCTGGCTAGTGGCTGCATATATCAGCTCTAGTGACCTTAATCTCTCTACCAATGAATGCCCAGGACCGCTTGACGATAACCCCCCCTCTTTGTAGGCTCCTTAGTTTCAGGCGACAACATTGCCTCCTGATCCCTCTCATCCACCTCCATAGCCTTCTCTCCACCACCATCCAT
>MU225923.1:1286719-1348206 GCA_018584345.1 Thuja plicata
TGTTAGGAGTCTTTTACAATAACCCTGTTAGGGGTGGTGGACTCACTATCCAAGGACTCACTGTCCAAGTAGTGAAGGCTACAACCTTCTGGTTATTTGATACACACTATATCAACAAGGTGAACTGTTGTTTGTGACATTTCTTGTCTGATCAGTTCCTTTTGTGTACCGATTCTTTAACCTCTTGTAAAGCACTACAATAATCTTCTCTATTTTCTTAAAGCTTCTACTTCAATATCTATATTATCAACATATGATAAATATAGCTCTGCTGCTTTAACACTCTGCTCTGCTTTTCTTATCTCTGGCTTTCACAACTCTTCTTATCACAAATGACCTTCTATAAGTATATACACCAAGTATGAGATCATGGGACCTGTAGGAAAACTCTTCTTAACATCCTTTTTGGCTCTACTAAGCGTGCAAGCATAATTACAACCGCGCAAGTATAAACTGAATAGACATGTCGCTTCACTAAGTTGGCTTCACCAATTTAACCATAACTTTGCAATCTTCTTGAAATATGTTTGGCACCTTTAGATTAATATCAACAACTCATAACTCATCATGAATATACACACGCATATCCTGAAGATAGGCGCAACTCAATAAACATGTTACATATGTTGGCCTTAAACCGTTATCCTCCAGAACTGTAACCGTCAATAATAAAATTACATATCCTTACTAAAACATCATATATGGGTCTGTGTGTATGAACATAGCATAATAAACATGTCAACAACATGTATCTATACACGCAAGTCTTCATATCATCATATGGATAATTACATATAGAAGTGTTGCTGTGTATTATATGTTGTCATCAATGACAAACATACAATCAATCAATTGTTCAGAATCAAATGTCCAGCATAATGTACCCTAATACCAGTCCATAGACAAAAAATATACCTGATGCACCGGATGCGCATCCAGATGTCGGTCTAGCGGAAGCTGACCATGCCGCAAAGAAAGTGGGAGTGTGACCCCTAGCCTAACCAAAGATCTAAGGGCCTACGTATTTGTCATGTGTGGTGCTACCACCTCCATCCCTCGGATGGGAAACTAGAATCTCCAGTATAAATCCTCTAATGTGATCATCATCTCCCTTGTTGGGAGATGGAATGATGTTGTCTCTAATCACCACTGCTCACAAAGAGTCATCACCATCACCATGTATGCCCTTCTATGGGGCATGTGTGCTATGTATCTAAAGCCAATCGCATCCACGTGATCCCACTCCGCTAGTGTGAAGTGCTCTACCACCCATAGAATGACTGCCTGTCTCTCCTATGACGCCAGTCGATCGACGAACCAGTGCACACACAAACCAAGCACTCATCAGTCCTTCTAGTCATTGCTAAAACTAGTTATCCTGCTTCCCCCCACCTCATGTCTCTTTTCTAGACTTATTCTCTTCGTTTTGGCATTCCCGCTAATCTATCTCCTAGCCCACATTCCTGTGACCATGGTAACACGTTCTCAGTGATTCCACCTGTGTCATGGGAATGCATTCCTGCGACTTGATTTCAGTTACAGAGGTTCTTGAAATAGATGTTAGGAGATAGAAGATTGATTTCCACCCGTGCTAACTTGTGCTAACCCACTAACTTCTCATGTTTGAGCTTGATCCCAATATATTGAAGATTTCACCATACTACAATATGTATATATATATGGCTTGTTTAAAAGGATAAAATATACATCTATAGATTTGTGTTTGCATGCAACTATTTTTTACACATTTAATAGAATAAATTTTCATCTAGATTTTTAGCCTTAAGGTAAGTGCTTTATAAAAATCACAATTTTACAACATGCACACACTCTATATATATCTTCCTAGGTCAACAGGTGTGTGATAAAACTTAATTTGTATTCATCATCTTTTTCCATTTAAGATATACCAAAATAATGAAAGATGTTCATTAGAGGAATTTAAGATTTTAATTTAATTTTGAATATCATAAGTTGAGTATAATTTGACATTATATATTGTCATCTCACCTAAAAATAATCACCCAAGATTCCAAATACATCATGATTCTACAAATTTTACCTCCCTATACGCAATATTAACATGTGAAGGTGATGAATGAAAATATTTATGGGGCATCTCTGTCCTTAATGAGTGAGATCAACATGTCACCTGTACATTATACAACACATTAAATAAAACAACACACCACACACAACACTTCCAAGCCTCTAAGATTACCTAACTACAAAACAAGAAAAGTCACAAGATTGAGCAGCTATTAGACTAGTAATTACACCCAAGTGAGATGCTCTACATCATAAATTGTAGTCTGTATCATGTTTTTGTAATTTCCTTGTATTTCATCCAGTCCTCATATATTCTTAATAATGAAATCATTTTTGGTTTGATTCATAATCAGCCACCCCAGCTATCTCAAGTCCATCCCAACATTTCTCAGATATAGAGCATATGCATTCAATTGCAGAGGTTCTTGAACTAGATGTTAGGAGACAGAAGATTGATTCAGCTCAAGCACTTGGAGGTACTCATTAACTTTTCTCACCTTATTTTTCTGATTCGGAGAATGTCATTTTACTTTTGGTCAAAAATTTTATTTAGCATTTTGAGTTCTCTTTGCATCTAGGTTTTATTATGGATCACATTTTCAAGCTAGGTTGCTAATATGGCATTGTTGCAGTAGACCCTACATTATCAATTCAGAGCATTATGAATGGGTCTATTGATGGTAAATTTGAGTATGGCTATTAATGGTTGGTACAAGGAACATGGTATTAATAAGTTCTTGATATGATCTAAAAAATATCCAAATAAATAGAACACATGTGAAATGATTTCCCCAGTGAATATGGAGAAAGAACAACAACCACACTTCATGTGGAGCTAAAAATAGTACCAATGATACAAACTCATTATAATGTGGAACTTGTAGAATGTGATAACTTTCATACTAAGGACTATTAATCAGCTTCAAGTCTAGAATGCAAGGAGCCATTATAATCAAGGATGCCACAATCATAATTTTAATGCAAAAGTAGATAGGAATATGACATATATGAAAAAATGCTTGTGGAATTTCCCTTGTACAATAATGATTTGAGATACAAACAATCATCCAAAAATGCTTATGTAGTAAAAAAAAACCCACCACAACACTATACTAAAGACAATAGGAAATTAAATTATAAAGGTAGAAGAGGTCACAAAAGAAATAGCCAATGAAGAAATAATGTTATACATTATAATTATGGGAAAATATGTCACTATGTTATAAAATGTTTGTGTGAGAAAAATAAGAAATTTCCATTTTGTCAAGATGGATCTTATGATCTTATGCATCTCAGGACTCATATCGATATGCACCAAAGAGACAAACTAGGGTCAATCAGCGAAGCAATCTTGGGAAAACAATACAACCTATTTAATGTAATACAAAGGGTGTAAATGAGAAATTTGTAAAACACATTTCATGCTTGTAATCTCAATACTAAATGAACGAGGGTATGCCCTCGACTTGATGTACATAGGGGAATGACCCTATCCTTCATACTATGTATTTTTTGAATTTTTATTGGAAGGGACAATGGTCCCTGAGAAAGACTGGAGGTTTTCTTGAGTCCGTTCTTTCCTACCAGTGCCCATTTGAACAGAGAAAAAAGAAAAAAAAATGTAAAATTTATTTAAATGATCAATAAAAAAATATCAAGGATAAGGCCTATTATTGAGAAAAAAAGGATGAATCTTATGATCTTTACAAATGTAAGAATGTAAAATATTCTTTTCTAAAATCTAAGGCCACAATCTAGAAGTGATGATCTACAAAACCATAGCAGAGCTAGGGTGATAAGAAGAATGCCAACACAAGGTGTGAGAAGTTGTTAAAGAATGAATGTTTGGTCTTTAGAAACATCAAATGAAGAATATGAGCTCAAGAATTACAAGTGGGAATTAAGAAAGAGAATATTTTTGGAACAAATAAAAACAAAGCTATGAAATTGATAAGACAAGGAACTAATTATAAAAATGATAAATGGAAAGAAAATGAAGATATTGTTAGAATAGTCCCAAAGGATAAATGAGAAGGGGGGGTGAATCAGTTATCATTAACTTTAATTCTTTTTGCTTCTTTAACTTTAGAATACAATAAATTAAATGCTTAATCAGACAACAGAGTACACAACACACAATTTGATTATGGGGAAACCAAATGGTAAAAACCCTGGTGGGAATTAGCACCCACAATGAACTATACTTGTTTATAGTAATCCTTGTTAGAAGATCTTGCAACCCTGTTAGGAGTTGTTCTTTATAAATAAATAAGTATAGTGACCTGGTTAAGGGTCGGACCCTGTTAGGAGTCTTTTACAAATAACCCTATTAGGGGTGGTGGACTCACTATCCAAAAGCTCACTGCTTCAATGGTGAAGGCTACAACTTTCTGTAGAACATATATGCACTATATCTAATGATGAACTGTAGAGTAGACCTACTGTCTTGATCAGTTCTAGTGTATTGTAATCTTCTATTTCTTCTTCACATAGGCTCTTGATGAATGAACCTCAACTGATATTATGCTTTGTACATTTTCTATCTCTTTTCATATCATTCACACTTAGCGTATCACAAATGACTTTCTATAAGAATCTTCCTCAAATTATGAGATCATGGGACCTGTAAGATGACTCTTCATAACATATTTGTTGGCTTTACTAATCACACAAACAATATTAAGTCCGCACAACACAAACTGAATAGAAGCGACGCTTCACTAAGTCAGCCTCACCAAATTATCTCTAACTTTACAATCTTCTTGAAACATGTTTGGCACCTTTAGATAACTATCATAAACTCATAACTAATCATGAATATACACATGCATATCCTAAATATAGGTGAAACTCAAGAAACACGTTACATACGTCGGCTCTAAACAGATACTCTTCCAGAACTGCAACTTCCAATAACAAAAGTACACAACTTGACTAAAACATCATATCTGGATCTGCGTGTATGAAGATAACATAATAAACATGTCTTCAACATGTATCTAACCATGCAAGGCTTGATATCATCATTCTGATAAGTACATATAGAAACACTACTATGTATTATATGTTGTCATCAATGACAAACATACAATCAATCAAATGTACAAAAACAAATCTCCAACAATCTCCCCCTTTGACATTGATGGCAGCATATGATATTAAAAACATCCTCTATTCATGGTTTCCTCTTTCTTATACAATCTTCTCAATATCCTCATTAGGATCCCTCTACACTGCTCCAGTTCTTTTGACTATTTTTATACTCCCCCAGAGTATATGCTCCCCCTTACTATATACTCCCCCTTTGACATCAATGGCAAAGGGCACCATAAACAATTAGGCATAGGTACTACTCCAGAAGTAGAGTAGTCAAACATTCATCAGTCACACAGGACTGATGTACTTGCTGCTTTATCTAATCAGAATCAGGAGAGGGAATTAATCCCAACTTCTCTCTGAGATACCCAAAAGTATCCTTTGATAAAGGTTTTGTGAAAATATCTGCCAACTGTTCTTTGGTGCTCACATAGTCCAATTTCACTTCTTTGTCTACAACTTTTTCTCTTAGAAAGTGGTACTTGATCTCTATGTGTTTTGTCTTTGCGTGCATCATAGGGTTCTTAAACATGTTAATAGTGCTAGTGTTATCATAGTGAATAACAATAGGATAATCAATCTGAATACCAAAGTCTTTAACCATCTACTTGATCCAAACCATGGTTGAACAATTCAGTGCTGTTGCAACATATTCAGCTTCTGCTGTGGACTAAGAAATACAGTTCTGCTTCTTGCTTGTCCAAGAAACCAACCTGTCTCTAAGAAATACTGCTCCTCCTAAAGTACTCTTCCTATCATCAATACAACCTGCCCAATCCGCATCTGTATACACATGAAGTTGTACATTCTCTAATTTAGGATACCATAAACCATAGTCTATAGTTCTGTTTAGATATCTGAATATCCTCTTGATTTCCGTTAGGTGATTCTACTTGGGTTCAGCTGCAAATCTTCCAACAATGCCAGCTACATTAGATATGTTAGGTCTAGATTGAGTTAGATAAATGATTTTTCCAATCATAGATTTGTACAATGTCTTATCAACTGCTGTGGAATCATCATCTTTTGAAAGCTTGCTTCCTGTTATCATAGGGGTGCATACTAGCTTATAGTCTTCCATTTTGAAGGTCTTCAATATTTCTTTCACATATTTTGACTGATTAATGAATATACCTTTATCTTTCTACTTTACATTTAGTCCCAAAAAGTATTTTATAGGACCAATCATGCTCATTTCAAATTCATTCTGCATTTCTTTTGCAAATGGTGTACTTAGCTTGTCATTACCTCCAAAGATAATGTCATCAACAAATATGGAAACTAGTAGTAATCCATCAGGTGTCTCTCTTATGAATAGGTTACAATCTTCTACACCTTTCTTGAATCTAATCTTGATAATATAACCATCAAGTCTCTCATACCAAGCTCTTGGGGCATGTTTAAGACCATAGAGTGCTTTCTTCAATCTGCATACCATGTCTGGTTTATCTAAAACATTAAATCCTTCAGGTTTTTCTATGTAGACTTCCTCCTTCAAGTCACCATTCAGAAAAGCTGAATTTACATCCATTTGATAAACTTTAAAGTCTTTGAATGTTGCATAGGCCAAGAAAAATTTAATGGCTTCCAGTCTGCTCACAGGGGAAAATGTATCAGTGTAGTCTATTCCTTCTCTCTGTGCATATCCTTTACATACCAATATTTCTTTGTTTCTTACTACTGTACCATCTTCATTCATCTTGTTTCTAAATACCCACTTTGTTCCAATCACATTTTTGTCACTGGGTCTAGGGACCAATTCCCATGTATCATTCTTAATTATCTGATCTAATTCTTCTTTCATTGCATTCTTCCAATTAGAATTATTACAAGCATCTTCAACACTAAAAGGTTTAATTTGTTAAAGTAAACATACCTCTTCATCCTTTGCTAGACTTTTTGCTTTTAATCTGGTCAAAACACTGCTGCTCTGATCTCCAATGATATCATCTTTATAGTGGTATCTAGATGTGAATTTGGGAACCTTAGGTGTGACTTCTTCTTCTATAATCTGTGATTCTTCACTACTTGATTCAGGGTCATTGCATGAGACATCAATGCAATCAAACATTTCTTCAATAACAATATCTTTTCTAATAGGCCTGGGTTCATCTTCAATCATAGGTGCATAGTCATAGTATCTCTCTTGAACCATAAAATTCTCATCAATTTTTACATGAGTACTTTCAATTACCTTTTTCAATCTCAAATTGAAACATCTATATGCTTCAATTTTTGTAGAATAACCAAGGAAAATACCTTCATCACTCCTGGCATCAAAATTACCAACACCATCATCTCTCTTGATGTAGCACTTGCTACCAAAGATTTTGAAATAATTTAGTGTAGGTACATTACCAAACCAAATTTCATAGGGTGTCTTATCTACGCCTGGCCTCAATTGAGTTCTGTTGATAGTATAGACTATTGTATTCACTGCATCTCTCCAATATGTGTGCGCAACTTTTCCTTCAATCATCATAGTGCACGTAGTATCAAGTATAATCTTGTTCCTCCTTTCTGTAATCCCATTTTGTTGAGGGGTTCTAGGAGCACTTAACTGTCTTTTTATTCCATGTTCTTCACAGTAATCATAAAACTGACCAGAGGTGAACTCTCCTCCTCTATCTGATCTCAGACATTTTAGTTTTAATCTAGTTTCATTCTCAAGCTTAGCTTTGAATATTTTGAACTTCTCAAAGGCTTCAGATTTATCCTTTAAGAATGCAACCCACATCATCCCTAAAAAATCATCAACAAATAAAACATCATCTGTCTTGTTCTTTCCATCCAAGGTGATAGAACCTCTACCTATGATAGGTTTAGGAGTGTTATCTCCAAATCTAACCATACCACCTTTGTATTTTTCTAAATGAACAAATCTATCTTTGTCACCTGTCATGTGATGATAGCATCCACTGTCAATGATCCAATCAGTTCTGATGTCTACTTTGGAAATTAGGGCTAACTCTTGTTCCTCTTTTTCATCTGCAATGTCCATTTCTTCAAGAAACCTTTCCATGTCTCTAAGGGAAACAAATCCAATTTCATCTTCTCCTAAATCTTCATCAGTTACACCTTCTTTATCATGATAAAATTCCTTCTTATATTTAGGTTTGTAATCAGATCTGAACTTCTTGACTCTTGTGAGACACTTAGATGCAAAGTGACCAATCTTGTTGCATGAAAAACATTTGAATGGAAGTTGTCCTTCATATTTTCCTTTTTGTTTCTTTTCTCTTTTAGAAATCATAGCAATGATATCTTCTAGTTCCTCATTAGCTTCTTCTTTCTCATTATGGCTACAGATGTGTAAGGATTTCTTACCATGGACTGAGGCTTTGAAAGCTGTTTCACTTTTAGGTTCAGTCTTCAATCTTGATATCTCAAATGCAAAGATTTTACTGACCAAAGTATCTCTCTTGAAGTCTTTTGAGAATTGCATGGTTTCCTCTAGAATTCTTATCTTGTTTTCATATTCTGATGTTAAGGTAGTTAGAAACTTGTCCATTATATCTTCTTCTAGTATTTCTCCACCATTATTTCAGATTCCAGAGACTGCTTCATTTATCCTTTGATCGTAGGCTCTAATGTTCTCTTCAGGTAACATCTCAAGACTGTTGTATTTCTTTGTCCATGTCTTCCTGCATGCATTCTTTGCTTGAATATCTCCTTCAAACATATCTTCTAAATACTTCCATATGATGTATGCTCTGTCAATTTTTTTGATCTCAGAAAATTCACTGTTAGATAGGGCACTGATTAGGGCTTCTTTAGTGATTGCATTATTTGTAAATGTTTCCTTTTGTCTGTTAGTAGCATCATCCTTTGCAAGATCTTTCAAAGATGGAATAGAAACTTCTTGTGTAGCAATTTCAAAGATCTCAAAGCCAACACACTGTAGATGTGTTATCATTTTGTTTTTCCAATCTAGATGATTTTCTCCATCAAACTTAGGGCTCTCTTTTTTGAAGTAAGACATCTGATCTACCTTAAGCTGTTAGGCTTCTTCTCCAAGGCACTTGGCTCTGATACGAATTGTTAGAATAGTCCCAAAGGATAACTGAGAGGGGGGGGGTGAATCAGTTATCAGCAACTTTAATTCTTTTTTCTTCCTTAACTTCATAATACAATAAAGTAAATGCTTAATCAGATAACACAGTACACAACACACAATTTGATTATGGGGAAACCAAATGGTAAAAAACCCCGATGGGAATTAGCACCCACAATGAACTATACTTGTTTATAGTAATCCTTGTTAGAAGATCTTGCAACCCTATTATAATTTTTTCTTTACAAAGCAATAAGTATAGTGACCTGGTTAAGGGTTGGACCCAATTAGGAGTCTTTTACAAATAACCTTGTTAGGGGTGGTGGAATCACTGTCCAAAAGCTCACTTCTTCAATGGTGAAGGCTACAACCTTCTATAGAACAGATATGCACTATATCTGATGATGAACTGTAGAGTAGACCTACTGTCTTGATCAGTTCCAGTGTATTGTAATCTTCTATTTCTTCTTCACATAGACTCTTGATGAATGAACCTCAATCGATATTCTTCTCTATACATTTTCTGTCTCTTTTCATATCATTCACACTTAACGTGTCACAAATGACTTGCTATAAGTATCTTCCTCAAAGTATGAGATCATGGGACCTGTAAGATGACCCTTCATAACATATTTGTCAACTTTACTAAGCACGCAAACAATATTAAGTCCGTGCAACACAAACTGAATAGACACGATGCTTCACTAAGTCAGCCTCACCAAATTATCTCTAACTTTGCAATCTTCTTGAAACACGTTTGGTGCCTTTAGATAACTATCATCAACTCATAACTAATCATGAATATACACATGCATATCCTGAATATAGGCGCAACTCAAGAAACATGTTACATACGTTGGCTCTGAACAAATACTCTTCCAGAACTGTAACTGCCAATAACAGAATTACACAACTTGACTGAAACATCATATATGGATTTGCGTGTATGAACATAACATAATAAACATGTATTCAAAATTTATCTAACCACGCAAGGCTTGATATCATAATTCTGATAAGTACATACAGAAACACTACTGTGTATTATATGTTGTCATTAATGACAAACATACAATCAATCAACTATATAGAAACAAATCTTTAACAAATATGGATGAAGACTCAAGCCCATAAGAGGGGGACTATGATTAATTCTATCAAAATAAAAAATAGAATGATAAGTGTAGACCTTATGGCAAGACATATTGTTAATTAGTGTCAAAACACTTAGTCATCTAGTGTCAACTAAGTCAGCAAGCATTATACAAAGGATTGAGTGATTAGTGTTGTCCGAGTGATCAGTATGACCCGAGTGACCAGTATCACCTGAGAGATAGTTTATCACCCGATTAGACTTCTAGACCCGAGTGACATTTTGAAGCTAACCTTGCATATATTGTTAAATATAATTTTGTTTATTGCAAGCTGACTTGTAGAGTTATTTGTTTGGATAAAGATATATATGTAAGATAGTTTGTTTTATCCAAAGTATAAGAGTGAATGGATATATGTATGAAATGTATGCATAAGTGTAAAGACATGCGAATGAAATTTTGATTAAAGAGTAGAAGTATTCAAGAAAACAGAGTCTCATCTATCACATTTAGGTGATCAGTTATATTCAGAAGGATCATATTCAACAATCATAGTTGGACAGAGCAAATCATCAACTAGTTTATTCTCACAGGTGGATCAAGAAAATACTTTAACAAGGTGGACCTAATAGTCCTTTCTCTAAATATCTTAACAGAGTTGTATTACTTATTGTATTGTACAAAATCCTTTAACAAGGTGGACCTAACAGTCCTTTCTATGCTCCTAACAAGGAAAACCATCAGAAGTGGTCATTTTAATCTCTAACAGGCTAAATTTATGTTGTAGTACTAAATCTTGTGGGTATCATCCCTACCCCCAGTTTTACTTTCTTTTGGAAGGTTTCTGGGTAACCAAATATTGTGTTATGTGTTTTGAATGATTCTTTACTTTCAGGTTCTATGCATGCAAACAAATAAGTTAATCTAATTGTGGATTAAAAGGATTAAGTTTTATTGGTTCCTGATTCACCCCCCCTCCCAGTCACTGGGCACATCATATATTTACAACAAATGGTATCAAAGCAGTGGTTCTATTATCAGGAGTTTAATAACTTGAGAAAAGATCAGAGGATATGGAAATATACAAACTGGAGAAAGCCATTGAGAATGAAAAGATAGATCTTAAAGTGGCCATGGATCAGATCATGAAACTTAAGGAGCAACTGTCTCTTTCCCTAAAAATAAGAAAAAAATTAGCAGTGCAGATGACTGAAAAGAACTATATAGAAGAAAGAATTGAAGAATTTTGCAAGGACAAAAGTTCTGAAGAAGCTGATAAAGCCATTGAAGACTTACTTACAAAGAATCTCACTTTACATGAAGAAGTTAGAAAGTTGAAAAGAGAATAGGAAATTCACTCAATCAGAATATGTGAAGTCATGGAACTAAAGAATAAAGCAGAAGAAGATAGAAATAAAATACAAGAAGATAAAATACTATTGAGTACAAGATTAGAAGAAAAAGAAAAATAAATCCAACACTTGTCACTTCAGCAAGCTGATTAGGAAAGTCAACTCAACAATGCAACAAAAGATGTTGTGAATCTAAGGACAAAAAATGAAAGACTGCAGAATGATCTCAATGCTGAAAAGAAAACAAATGAAAGTATGATGAATTCACAAAATAGCATGGATCAAGAAATAGAATTCAGACATCATGGAGAGACTAGATTAGGTTATACTGAACAAGGTGAATCCTCATAGCAAGGAGCTCAAAATAACAACAAGCCTACATGCAATCACTGTGGTAAGCTAGGACATACATCAAAAAAATGTTGGAGGAATGGAAAGTCAAAATTTAATGGTAAATACTACAGTTGTAACAAACATGGACATAGAGAAAGTGAATGCAAAGAGAAACCTAAGTTTGAAGGAAAATGCTACAAGTGTAACAAACAAGGTCATAGATCTTGCGAGTGCAGAACTAAGCATTGGAATCCTGCTGAACAATTAGCCAAGGCAATTTTTGGTTGGGATTAAAACACATGGTACAAATGTTGTCATTGTGGTGAATATGGACACATTCATGTAAATTGTATGAAGAATCACTTCATAAAAATGGATCCTACTAAGAGATGTTATGTGTGCAAGCAACTAGGTCAACTAAACAAGAATTGTATGAACAAAGAAAAGTTGATACTGGTTTTGAGAATGGAAAAGCCAAAGTCTCATAAATCAGAACTCAGATGAGAAAGCAATGGGTAAGGAAATCCTCAGATGATTCAAATCAAAGCAATGAAGGATCTAATGACACCCTAAATAGTGATTTGGGTGGATCTACCATTACAGAATAGGAAAGTAAGGAGATGACTGGAACTGTTCAATACAAGCCATATTACACAAGTTCTAGATAAGATAGCAAGTCCAAATCCACATATTGATGCATGAGGACATATTATAGTTCTACCTGAGTTAGAATGTTAGTGACACCGGAGCTACTCTATCCTAACCGAGCTGAGTCAGGAAGTATTGATAATTGGAAAGTTGGTTTCACCTGAGCTTTCGAGTGAACCTTTGAGAAACACCCGAGTCATGCTAGCTACTATGTATAGAGAATTTAATGAAATACTCTAATGGTTGAAAATCTCTTATAAATGAAGGATTGTAAAGATTATTTCTTAAAAAGTTTTTCAGTTTACAAATCAATTTAGAGCCCTTAGCGATTCAGTGTGAATTTGCAATTGAAAGTGAAGTTTGATCATTTTATCCGAACAATATGGCATCCACTTCCAGCAAAAAGGTCAAGAAAGGTTCTAAGATATTGGTGATAAATGAAATTTGTGATCCTTTGGTGTTTAAGCTTCATCCAATAATTGCAGAGGAGATAGACCTGATGGGAGCCCATTCCCTTATCCCTCCAAGAGTGTTACTGGTTAACGACATCTGAAGCTTCTATCAGTGAAACATATAGGAGCTTGGAACCATTGAGATTAACAAAGCATATGATGAATTATGTACAAATGGGAGTCTAAGTTCCAAGCATAAGCACCTTGAAAGCAAGGGTTTGACACACATCATGCACATGTCAAGGGATTTCTAGACAAAATGGATGAGATATGTTCTTAGTCATGTCCATGACATGCACCTATGATTGGAACATCCTATGAAGATCACAAAGTAGATAATTCACCATGTCACTGGGTTCCCTATGCTAGAAAATCCAAAAGCTACCAAAACCCTAACCCGGGATGACCTAGCTGAGTTAACTCTTGTCAAGTGGGATGGCAGCGACATGAAACTCAATAGAGTAGCTGATATGGAATTCAAATTTGGCATTCATGTTATAGCCCACAAGATATACATCTTGAGAAGACCTAACAGTGTTCTGTGTGAAGCTGTCGACCTAGCATACAAAGTGGTGAACAAGAATATGGTATTTGACCTAGTAGAATTGCAGCTCATCTAGTTGAGAAAGAATATGGAAAGCATCCGAGTATCCAAATCCAATTCATGTAAGTTTGGTTCTCTTCTAATATGCATACTCTTTTATGTTAAGATGTTCTTTCCCTCCAAGGGTACAGTAGCATGGAAGAAGGATAGACCAATAATCCATTAGATTAATATATTCATAGTTGAGTTAGGAGATAACTTTGATAAAATTATGGATGGATACTTTGATAATTTCAAACAGAAGATGTAGAGTAGGTACAAAATTCCTAAACAACTAGTTGAAGATTATAAAGATGAAATATATTTCCTAGTTGATTGTGATAAGGTTTATATACAAAAAGTAAATCCTAGGGTTGCATGGGTAAAGACCCTACCATATGAAGTCAACAAAGATGACATAAGAGATATCATAGAGGCTCTTGTAAATGAACCTGCCAATCCAAGCACCCTACTTTGGAACATATGAGGAAGCAAAGTGCAGGATATCTTTGGAGATTGAGACTCCCAAGATATTGAAAAGAGGAAAGAAGAGGCTTGATACATTTAAGAAGAAATATTGCAAGACCTCAGACTCTCCTGCCATCTTTGAGAGTAAAGAGGATACAGTTAAAATAGAGGATGTTGAATCTGAAGAAGAAAAGGAAGAAAAGAAGAAGATTGAAGAAGTAGTGGTGGAGAAGATGGTGAAGTGGAAATATGACCCCTCCAAGTTGAAGAGTCATATGAATGAAGACCTATTCAATACAGTCTCTATTCCCTAGAATAATGTAGTCCAAACTGAAAAGGACATAAGGGAATAAACATTGAAGCAAGTCATGCCTACAATGAAGGGAAAAGAAGTAAAAGAGGCCTTGAGTAAATATCAGGGCATTCCAAATATTGAACAAAACCATAGAAGATGTAGTTCAGTGTGCTACATTAGTGTGGAAATCAACATTTGAGATAAAAGGAGACAATGATAAGGAAGAAGTACCGAGTACAGACCCTCCAGAATAGGAAAAATATGATACATTACCTGAGGTACAGATTATCAAAGAGTCCAATGCTGAGTAGATTGCAGTTGAGGTAATGGAATCATTACCCCAATCTCCTATCCAAAATATAGTACCTCTGATAAAGGACAAGGTTTTTGAATCCATATATGAACAAGCAGAAACTGAGCAATAGGCTCTACTTACTACTGAGCCAAGCATGCTCGAGTCGCAGAAAGACAAGGTAGATATTTCTACTGCCAATATTGACTCATCGATTAACATTGATTCAATAATTGGTACTAAAAAGGTCAATGACCTAATTGGATTGAATACTGAAGAAAAGGATGAGGAAGGTAAAGGTAAGGAAATTGTTCCTTCACCGAGTCCTAAGACAAAAGGAAAAGAAAAAGTAGTAGTTACTGATGAGATAGATCTTGATAAAGAAATTGTGATTCCAAACTAGGATCAATCCAGCTTATCTGTAGAGAAAATGGATATTTTGGGAGAACTGTGGAAGAAAAGAGCTACACAACAGAATCTCCAAAAGGAATGGCAAAGTAATAAAGTACTTGAAGATGTCAAAGGCATATTTGTAGATGGATTGTAGATTGAAGTCAATGAGAGTGACTCAATAATGGACCAACTTGTTGACATTGTCCACAAGTTCAACACAGATATGAATGGCCAAGAGAAGTTACTCGAGAAGGTAGAAAAGAAATTTGAGAACAAGGTTCTAAAAATATTGGAAAGAAGATTGAAATTAACCAGGTGTAGCTGACAAATATCATCAGCACTCTAGAAACCACCATGACCAATGTGGTAGCACTATTTGTAAAGTTGAGTGACACCTCTAACTTTACTATGGAGATCAAGAAAAAGATAGTGAAGATTGAGGCAGACATGAAGGAAAGTGCAAGGAAGCTAGCACTTGACCCGAGCACTAGTTCATCTCACTTCATGAAGATCAAGTATCTTACTGATCTATAGGCTGAATTGTTGAGAGAAGAATCTAGAACTAGAGAGTCACTTACAACTGTACAAAGCCAACTCCTACCACACATGGATGGAATGCAGAAATGCATCACACATGTAAAGACACTCATTCATGACAAAAATTTCTCTATTGCTGAGGTAATGATAGAGTTGTTTGCAGAGCTACAAATTGAATTGCACATCATGAAGGTGCTACAGAACAATTGGGACAACACTTTCTCTCAGATTTTGATGGTACATATTGATTTCCTATCCTACTTTTAAATAACCTTGTAAATATCACTTTTTGGCATTTTTGACAAAAACAAGAGAGAAATATCATTATATTGTAATAAAGGGGAAATATCATTGAGGAAACACATGTATAGTAGAACAATGTAGAAAATATACTTTACAAAAACAATTTTTGAAAAAAAAAAAAAAAAAGAGTCAGTTGGACCCGAGCAACAAAAGCAGTGTCAAAACCTAAGCAGATAGTAAGGGGGAGTTTTGACATATCAGATACAAAATTCAATGACAAGTTTTTTTGTCACTAATGCTAAAGTGGGAGATTGTAGACCTTATGACAAGAAATATTGTCAATTAGTGTCAAAACACTTAGTCATCTAGTGTCGACCGAGTTAGCAAGAATTATGCAAAGTCCCGAGTGATCAGTGTCACCCGAGTGATCAGTATGACCTGAGTGACTAGTATCGCCTGAGTGAGATTTTATCACCCGAGTAGACTTCTGGACCTGAGTGAAATTTTGAAGCCGACCTTGAATATATTGTTAAATATAATTTTGTTTATTGCAAGCTAACTTGTAGAGTTATTTGTTTGGATAAAGATATATATGTAAGACAGTTTGTTTTATCCAAAGTGTAAGAGTGAATGGATATATGTATGAAATGTATGCATAAGTGTGAAGACATGCGAATGATAGTTTGATTAAAGAGCAGAAGTATTTAGGACAACAAAGTCTCATCTATCACATTCAAGTGATCAGTTATATTTAGAAGGACCTTATTCAACAATCACAGTTGCATAGAGAAGATCATCAACTGGTTCATTCTCATAGGTGGATCAGAAAAATCCTTTAACAAGGTGGAGCTAAGAGTCCTTTCTCTAAATCTCTTAACAGATTTGCATTACTTATTGTATTATACAAAATCCTTTTACAAGGTGGACCTAACAGTTCATTCTATGCTCATAACAAGGTAGACCATCAGAAGTGGTCATTGTAAGCTCTAACAGGCTATATTTATACTACAGTACTAAATCTTGTGGGTATCATCCCCACCCCAGTTTTAATTTTTTTTGTAAGGTTTCCGGGTAACCAAATATTGTGTTATGTTTTGTGAATGATTCTTTACTTTCAAGTTCTATGCATGCAAACAAATAAGTTAATCTAATTGTGGATTAAAAGGATTAAGTTTTATTGGTTCCTAATTCACCCCCCCTCTCAGTTACTAGGCACATCATATATTTCCAACAATAAGATGGTATAAGTAATGCTATCTACAACAAAATGGTGATATAACTCATTTCTCTAAAGAAGAGGTGATGATTCTTAACAACTTGGCCTCCTTGACCCAACAAAAGGATCTTTTTGTTACATTAAATTAGTTGGGAACATATTTGAAATGAAGAGGAATAGAAAGAATTAAATCGACTAACCAAGGACCAAAACTGGAAAAATAGCCTTTTCATCACCAAAAATCTTAACAAAAACAAAATCAAACATTTTTATCAATAAAATATAGCTTCATAGTTATTGTTAAGAATTTTCTATGTTAGTATATAGAGGTCATCACAGAACACAAATATATGATGGAATTTATGCATGCTTACCTAATATATTAGGTTATTATATGATGTGGATACATTTAAGGTTTTGTCTATCATTAAAATTTCATCTATCTTCAAAAACATCCAATGCATAGTGATCTACAATGAACTTATTCCTTGAGAACAAATTCTTTAAACATGGTACTTACTAATGTGATGCTAGAACATTACATAGTACAAATGCAAAGAGTAATCATTTGAACATCATAAGTATAGCATGATCACCTCCTTATGTGCTTTGAAGGCCGAACAACACTTCAAAGATTCTACAATATCCTGACATAGCCATCAAAATGAAGGCTTTCTTGAACAGACAATCTATTCACAAAAAAATATTGAAGGTTTGGATAGATCTGACACAAGGCTCTTGAATACATGTTGGCAGTGAAAGAAATTTTAATAGAAGTCAATGCTCTCTTTTTTAAAATATCAAAACTGCTAGTTTGATCTCTCCAATAAACTTGGTCCAACGACAAAATATTCCTTCAGAAACCTCATCTAGACTTGATTCATAAAATAATGGCACAAAAATGAATGAATTCACTCTAAAATGGGCAGCCACTTCCTCCCCGCATGTGTCCATTCTAGTCCAAAGGAATGATTATAGCCTTATCATTTGATAAGTGATGAAAACACACACATGAAAAAATTAGTTGAAGTCCTTCTGAAATACTTTTAAGTTCTACCCAAATCTTCCAACAAAAAATTTGGCATAAACAAATAATTTAGTGACCGATTAGATGACCTTATAGGTTATAAATTACCCTAGGCCATGAGTAAACTTGATGACACATGAAAAGCGTACTTTGACTTAAAGGTCCCAAAGAACTCAAAAAGTGCCTGAGAAATACTAGAATCAGTATGGGAATTGGTAGTTTTTATTCAATTTCAAGAGAATATCATGTATCAAAGACCTCTGGCTCAATACAATGGGTGTTTAAAATGACACATTTGATATCAAGCAACTCTGTATAGTGTTGTAACCAAAATTTACAATATTAGTGATGCACAAAATATTTCCTAAGAAACCATTTGCCTTAAGGAAAAATGGAGAAAATAAAAAAAGATTTCCACATGGATTAACATAGATAATGATTCATGCATGATATCATATCAAAGTTAAAGATTAAGTGCACCCCAATGAATCACCTACCTGAAGTGCACACATATATAAACCAGCTTTCTCACACAATTGTGTTATACGAGGATGATCATAGTGACTAAAAATTCCATTTGCCAACATAGCATCAACAACATTGGGGAAGTGACTAATTAATCTCAAGAACCTGCATGGAAAATAAAATTAGAAAAGACAAAACTACAGTAATTTCTATAATCAACAATATATAAATAGTTCATTTTCACTCTTGTCAATATTCACACATAAGCATATTTTCCAAGCCACAAGTACCCAATTAAGAAAAGCATAAAGAAACAACTATAAAATACAAGCCACTTGACTAAATTAGATATAATTTCCCCAGCCACAAGTACCCAGACCATTTTGAATAGAAAACATACTTTCTCAAAAGGTGAAATGAGGACATAGCTGCAATTTACAAACATGGAGCACACATAGAAGATGGTGGACGCAAATTACGGGCTTGACATTGGAAACTTTAGCCAAAAAGAGGGTTAGTTGAAAAGTTTTGAAATGAATTTACATCCATAAATACCTCTCTGTGGGTCGAGGGTGGATAGTGAAGATGATTGGAAGGAAGATTTTAACAAAAAAAATGTTTCTAAACGCCATTTTTATGTCATTTTTGCTGACCAATCATATATAACTTCTCATTTTTTAGATGTAATATAAAAACCATTTGGTAGATGGAATATAACGACCTCACTTTAATTTTATCATGGTTTAAAGATTGGAAGTGACTGTCCCAGTAGGATAATGATATGGGAAGGTTGTTTTGTTAGGATTGGAAGTTGAGTCTAGTGAGTCAAATGGATATAGGGGTGTGTGGAAAGAGGCCAAGGAGTCTAGGAGGATCTAGATGATGTATCAATGTTTAGGGGTGAAGGGATACATTGTGTTGGTTGGAGTGAATGCCTTCAATAGTGGCAGAATTACTATCTTAGGGAACAGTGAATAGTGAGTTTGTTGAAGATTGGATTTTTTGAGGGGGTCATGAGTCTTGTGATCCAATAGAAGTACAAGATGTCTTACATGGGGATGGGAATGGGGGAAGTCTAAGTATAGGAGTGTTGATAACTTGATCCAATTAAGGATCTTGAGTTGGTCACATTGAAGGTAGGTTGAAGGGTTGTATGTAGACAATCATAAGTAAATAAAAGAGGATCAAAGATTGAGTGATCAGTCATGGCATAGATTGTATTTAGGGTGTGGAGCATAGTGGAATAGTTGTGGCTTGACCATTAATAGGTCTTGAGAGTGGGTTGGTCCATGTGAGTGATCCTAAGTTGGAGGACTAAAGAGTGTGTTGGAAGGGTCAAGTGAACCAATGCAAGAAGTAAGATTTAAAATTTAGAGTATTACCAATGTTTGACCTAGGTGTTTGAGGACCAGTCTTCGTACTCTTAGAAATATTTGACTGGCTATATCATCTTTCGCCTGTCCCTAAAATGTTTTTGAGCTTCTCTTTGTTTTGAGAATAGTTTAATATTCTCTACTTAACAGGGTCAACCATGTGAAGGTGGAAGTTCATTTGGCCCCTCCCCCCTAACATAACTCTAAATTCCTTGTTAACATCTAACATTCATTAATTATTTCATCCATTGATAAAATATAACATTCATTCATTCATCCATTAATACAATATAACATTCATCCATTAATAAAATATAAAATTCAGTCATTATCAAATAGGGTAGAATACTTTCTTTTATTTTTTGGTTTTTTTGGAGAAATGACTAAGTGGAACATTGAATTCTTTATCATTTCCCCCCTCTTCTGGTACTGATATCACTATAATCCTCGTCCTGTACTCACGGCTGGGACACTAATGCGAAGGGGGGGTCCTCTACAATAACAAAGAAATGGGTTAAATTCAAATTATTATTATTATTTTTAAAAGTATTTCATTAATTAAAAGAACATAATGCTGAAGGGATTTTATTTACCTGACTGGGCAACATCATCTATTGTATCATGTTGTCTAGCCTCAACCTCAACAGGGTGAATACCCTCTAAATCCTATGGATTTGAAATACAAATTTTAATTACATTAATCAATACACCAATTTCAATTAAATTCATTTACAAGAATGATAGTGGTCCTCTTTACCTAATGGAGGCACATCACGTTCCTAATGTTGCATATCTAGATCATGTTCCACTTGGTTACCACAGTCTACATGCTCTAAAATATAAACAAAAAAGGTTATAGAAATTTCAATTTAAAATGTTTAATATTATCAATAATTACATAAAAAAAAATGGAATAGAAAATGAATACCTTCAACACTCAAATGCACAACAAGACCTTCATCATATGCATAATCTATTCCAGGATTAGCAGGTTGCATTTCAATGTCATGCACATTGTTATCATTTCTTGCTTATTTAAAACAAAAAATATTCATTTTATGTTGGAAATTAACATCAAATGAATATATTATTTCTCAAGTATTCAATTTGAAATAATTTTATTTGAAAATCAAGGAGATTATGATCACAAATTAAAAAGGACAAGGTCTCTGCAAGTGGGAACCATCCCTGTGTGCTTCGATCTCTATGCCCATCTTGCAAACTTTCGCTAGTTTTGTGGTGTTTCTCTTTTGTTGGCCGGGCTTTTTTTCCTGTGTGGTGTAGTGACCGGTGTTTGGTGTCTTGTCTGAATCTTTTTTTCCCCCTTCATGTGTTCAGTCTTCTTTTTGGGCTCTTGTGTGCTATTTCTCTCTTGGGTTTTATGTTACTTAGGGCTTGACCTTTTGAATCCTGGGCTTGTGTTGTTTTTATGGCTCATAATGCTTGCAATCTTAGCACTGGAAGGAAGGGGGAAAACCCTAATCATTGCAAGGAAAGGAATTTTTTATCCTAGATTAGATAATGATGATAGCCATGGTGCTTGTGATCTTAGAGGACCTAAGCCTTCTTATAAATTAGTTGTGGCAGATGGGTCTAGTTCTAAGTGCCCAGAAACTGCCTTATTTGAATGCACAAATGTCAATAAGAATGTAAGAGGCCAAGGAGAATATTCCAACCCCAATGGAAATTGACAAGGAGGAAGTGATATGTCAGGTAGTCCCTGTGAATCCAGTGGAGGAGAAGGTAAGACCCCAACTCCTATTGGTAATACTCTCTCTTTGTCTCTGAATGAAGACATGTTGGATGCTATTAAAGAAGAACAAAATAGGCTTAAAAATGTTGAAATTTTCTTTGTGTGTATCGATCCTAAGTTTCTTCCTACTCGTAAATTTCTTGATGATTGGACCAGTAATGTGTGGGGTAAGAAACTTGGCATTATTGTGAGTTTTAGTCAGATGGTTCAAAAGGGGTTGTTTGTGGTTTTCTTTAAAAATTACTCAATGCAGGAAAAGGTGTTGAATAAAAGTTTCTGGAATGTAGGCTAGACCATTTTTAGAGCCTTACCATGGTCCCCTAAGGAAAACCATGACAATGTAGTTTCACAATTTTCTCCTTTTTGGGTGGAACTCAAAGGAGTTCAACCAGAATTCTAGCCCTTTTTGCCCCATATGCTTAAACCCCTGGGTACTGTTCTGCAATTTGAAGACACCAAAATCACCCTTCCACATTTTAATGCTCATATTATTTTAGCCCCTACCCCGGGTGTCACCTTCCTAGATGATATATCTATGAACTTTGATGATGAGATATTCAAATGGAAGGTGGCTAGGCTTGGTGATATTGGTGCATGTTTTCACTGCAAGTTGAATGGGCACACTAGAAAAGACTGCCCTTTGCTAAAAAACATCCAAAAATAATTTCATTCTATTAATACTAATGGAATCCATCAAAACCCTAAATAGGATAAAGCTACTGTTGATACCCATGCAAATACTTTTGCTACTTTAAATAATCCTCTGTTTGAGGATGAATATGAGGTTAGACCTTCTTCCAAAACACCTTTTGAATCTAGAGAGAAGACTTTTGCTATTCCCCAATATATCCTAGTTCCTAGAGATAAATTTAATGAGGATAAATCCAGACACAAAAATGATCAATAAATTTTTCTTTCAAGGATTAAAGCAGCTACTAAAGATGCTAATTCTGCTCCTATAACTAAACCATCTCTAGAACATAGGAATGATTCTTCAGTTTCCATGCCTTCAACAAATTATACTGAGAGATGGCTAGAAAAGGAACCCAGTGTTGATACTAAAATAGTGGAGGATGGGTTTACTGAAGTTCTTGATATAAAAAGAAAAGAAAGACATATGAAAGAAACAATAGCTTGAAAAACAATGATAGAGTTAATAAGGCAAAGGGGAATGATATCCCTGGATGCTTCTCCATATTATGTAAGAACACAACCCCCCTTATTGGTCAATGATGAAGGTACAAATTTGTAGCTAGAATGTTAGAGGGATAGAAATGTCAGATAGGAAGTATATAGTTAGAAGACGGTGTAACAATCTCAAAGGTAAGGACATAGTATGTCTGCATGAAATCAAAGTCATTGGTTATCAAGCTTTTAATGTTTTAAAACTTATTTGGGACAGTTCTAAATGCCTTTATTCAGACCATGATAGGGGTAAAGGGGGAATAGAAACACTAATCAGTCCCTCATGGAGTGACAAAATCATTTCCCATAGCCTTTCACCATGTAATAGATATCTATGGATTACTCTGAATAGAAAGGAAAAAATTATAGGAGTTTATAATATTTATGCCCCAAATGCCTCTGGGGAGAGAGCCAAGCTATGGGAGTGGTTCCTGACTATCAACTTTCCTACTGCTGCATGGAATTTTGTTGCTGATTTCAATATGATTCAATCTCCTAGGGATAAAGTAGGAAGTGAGAGGTTTGATTGGAAAGGAAATGAATACTTCTTCTAGGCTAGGTTCAAGAGACATTTTTCTATTTATGATCCTATGAAGGGACTTAGAGGAATTTATGATGGTATCTAGTTTACATGGTGTAATAATCAAGCCAATAAGTGCAGAATTTACTGTAGACTTGACCGATTATACATTAACAAGCTTGAACTTGGTATGATCCACAACCAAGGTCAATACTCCATTGGTGTTTCCCTTGCTAGCATGTCTGATCATTCTCCTATTAGTTCATGTATTATTATCAAAGACCTAGTAGGTCATCCGAGGAACATTTCTAAGAGATACCTATTCAAATTGAATAATTTCATGCTTTATAATGAGGAAACTCTAAGTGCACTTAGGATGGTGGCTATCCTCTCAAAATTTTGGTCTGCAGAATCTTCACCCATTGAGGTATGGATAAATCTTTGTCAAACCATCAGTACCAAAGAGGCCAAGGACATAAACTTAAAATAAAAGACCCTCAACTCCAACCTCCTAAAAATTGAAAAGGACCTACGGGACAAGGGGGGAAATGTGGATATAGAGAAATAGTTGATTGATACTAAGGGGAAGCTAAGAACTATCCAACAATATAAAATCCAAGGTTAGAAGATTAGAGCTAGGGCCAACTAGATCAAGGAAGGAGACAGGGGAACCTAATAATTTTTTAACATTATTAGAGCCAAATAGTGTAGAGAATAAATCAATTGTATTCAGATTGAGGAGGGGCTCAACATCAACAATCAAAATGTTATGACAAAATTTGTGGATTTCTATAAAAATATTTTTACCTCTAGACATAATGAAGGTAACCAACTTTGTATGGAATAGTGTATTAGTATACCATTCCAAGGAAAATTAACAAAAGTAAAAATGACATGTTGGGAAAGGAAATATCCATCCAAGAAGTGGAAGATTACATTGGGTCTCTAGCTAATGGGAAGTCCCCATGAATTGATGGTCTGCCTGCTAACTTTTACAAAGCCAATAAGGATGGATTTTTGTTGAACTTTTTGAACTATACAAATATGTCTTTGACAATGGGACTTTGGGGGAGAATTTCAATAGAGGACTAATCAAATTCCTCCCTAAAGAAGGAGACAAAATCCAAGTTAAGATCTAGAGTCCAATCACTCTATTAAATATTTCTTATAAAGTGATTTCTAAGCTGCTGGCTAAGAGGATTTCTAAGGTTTTAAATGTTATTATCTCATTATCCCAAACAAGCTTGATCAAAGGAAGATATATTCTTGAAAATCTAATTACTTGCTGGGAGGAAATGCACTGGGCTCAGGTAGACATTCAAAATGTTTCTATGATTCTTCTATATTTTGAAAAGGAATATGATAGGATTAAATGGAATTTTATGTTGGCTATGCTAAAGCAACTAGGCTTTCCAGACTACTTCTACAAATGGGTGAGTGCCTTGTTCAAATAATCTAATACAATTATTGAGCTTAATGGAGAACTTTCAGATCCTATCCCCCTTGGTAGATCTATGAGGTATGGTTTCCTTCTTGCTTCTTCCCTATATGCGATTGTTGATGATGTTATGTCCTATATTTTTAAAGCCTCTAAGTTTGGCCCCCCTACCAAAGGTATCTCCCTACCAAATAAAGAAGATCTGTTCATTGAACAATTTGTTGATGACACTACACTTTTTATGGATCTCTCTGAACAAAACTTTGATAGAGTTTTTTTTAGGATCCAGCTATTCTGTGTAGCCTCTGGAGCCAAAATCTCCCCTCACATATCTGTTATCCTTGGATGGGACAATAACCCTCCCTCTTAGATCTATAACAAAGGGTGGCAATGGACTAGACCTAACACAATAGCCAGGTATTTGGGTATACCTTTTTCCCTTGATCCATCTCTACATGAAATGTGGAGCTGGATTTTCAAAAAAATTGAAAAGAAGCACATGAAGTGGAAAACACGCATGCTATCCTTAGCAGGAAGACTCTAGGTTTTTCAAAATGCATTATCATCTCATGTCATTTACTATGCTTCAACTTTTATGTTTTCCAATCACCAAACAAATAAACTAGAAAATATCCTCAGAAATGTTTTGTGGTCAGATGGTATAGGTAATAGGAAAAGACATAATGTCAAGTGGGAGTGGTGTTGCACCGCAAGGATGTAGGGTGGTCTGGGCATTAAAGATCTTAAGAAACAAGGTATGGCATTGGCTTCCAATGGATCATTAAGGATATCTCAAGAAATGAACCATGGAAAATCCTTATTAGAAATAATATTGTTAGTTCCACCATTAAAAAAGGGGAAATCTTGAAAAAATGTTCCTTTTATTGATATCCTATTGGGGGATTTTTATGTGAGGGTCTCTGGGTCTAAGATATTCACTTCTTTATGGAAGGCATGGGGACATGTTAAACCATTCTTATGTTCTGGATAATCTATAGGGAAGAATCCATATTTCTCAGTTTTGGACAAATCAATTTGGTGGGGTTTATACCTCAATGACATGCCTCTTTCTCTTACCCAATGTTGCTTTGCTAAGAGATGGCATAAAAAAGGTATCTCCCTCATCAGTGATAGATTGGTTGATAGAAGAATATACTCCTGGGAAGAATTGAGTAGAAAGAATGATATTCCTTGTTCATAGAAAAATATATACTCTCATTGCAAAGAAAGTGGGAAACTTGTTTCATGGTCATTGTATTTATGCTTCCCAGGTGCTTGGGCACATTATATGGACGGATGGAATTATGTTTGGTAACTTTTCCTGCAAAAAAATCTATAAAATTCTAAATAATAATGATAGACTTTTTGGTCATATCAACCAAGCCTGAGGTTTGAATTGGTCTTGCAATAAGTGGCATTTAATCTTTGAGTTTTTATGGCATTCTCATGTTGAGCCCAAAAAAATATGTTTCAAATGGATCTTTTGATTGAACAAGCATTCTATTGGGTCTTTTTTTTCTCAAGGTGTCAAAAATACCATTTTTTTTTTGTTTGTAATTGTGTTGAATCTTATGAGCATTTTTTTTTGGGTGTTAGTGGGCTATTAACATTTGGTTTGTCTTTTTTGGCAAAGAATTCAAATGGAATAATAACCTTGGTCTGTCTTGGCAATGAAGTTTTATCTAGTTATGTGGAGGATTTTGATAGTAACCTCAATGAATTTTGGTTGACCTTTACCATTGAAGTCTTATGGCTTATTTGAAGACAAAGAAATGAGGACATTTTCCAAGCAAAGAAGAGGGATCTTACTGATTTTAACTCGAAACTCACATATTTTTCCATCATGTCACAGGTAAATTCCACCATCCAAGTTCCAAAAGAAATATTCCAAAGGTTGATAAAGGAAGGGGAAATGGTGTTGTTTCTTAAAGACATCCAAAGTGGCATCTTAACCAGTGGTGTTCCTTCCCTGATAGGCAACAATAGAGACAATGCTAACAATAGTGGCTTAGCTGATCCCAACTCACAAAGAATACTACATGCACAATTCAATACCGACAATAGAAAGAGGGAGGAGTTAGCTAAAAGAGATTAAAATACCTCAAGTGAAAGAGATACTAAAAATAGTGACGAACAATGAAGAATTAATGAGCACAAGCATAGCATTGATAATGATAACTGGTAGGAGAGAGACTGGGACTGATATAATTCTTCTATGTCTAGTTTTTTGTATACTTTTGTCTTATATGATCAGGTGGAAGTCTAAATTTTAAAGCTTGTCTGAATGACCTCATACCATACTCTATTTGTAAATATGCTAGATTACATGTTTTTAAGATACTAATATCTATACTTCTAGTACATGCAGTCAGTTAACATTTTGATGGTTATACTACTTGTACTCAGTTGATTCTATATTATCAATAGAAAAAATCATATTTGGCCTATTTACATGTGTGACTGATGCACTAGAATGTTGTGTGTGGCTACTCGACTCTCGTAGGTGTTCAACCATGACTACATAGCCATGCTAGAAGGAAATTCTTTTGTCATCTTTCATGGGTGCCACATTAAATTTAGAGCCTTGCATTTTGATTAATATCATGAATTTTGCTTGTATTGTTAGATTAAACAAAATTGTTTACAATTTATAAATATTTCAATTTCATATTTGATTTACTGTTACTTGCAAGTCATGTAGAAAGTTTCATATAAGAAACAAAGCCGAGTTTGTGTTGGTCTTACTTTTCTAGTCTAGTCTTATTTTTTGACTAAGGTAACTACAACATTTTGAAGGGGCCCCAACCCTTTACAATAGAAAAATGAGATAAATTATTAAAGCACCAAAAAAAAAAACTACTATCAACCTAAATGATAGTTACAAAATAGGGGCTCAACCCAAAATATAAACTGACAAGAGAACCCAACAAAAGATGGAGAAAAAAAATAGGAAACCAACTAGCAGTCGCACACCAAAAACATTCTAGCAACACAGTCACACCAGCATCTTAAGATACTCTTCCAAATCATTCATCTGAATCTGCATGTTGAGGATTGACTCCTTTAAGGTAGTAAGATCTTTGGACTGGGGAGTTGGTTTCTATTTTTTGCTTGATCTTGTCCTAGTCCCCGAGCCCGTAGTCTGAGTTTCCTGACTCTTGCCTTCATCATCAATGTTGATGGCTTTTATGTCAGTGTTATTCCCCTCCAACATTGCATACATGGCTTTGAGATTCTCAATCATAGATTTCATACCCATGCTATTCATAGTTAGCAGCTTCCTAAGCATAATATCATTGTTGCTAACTTTATCCATGATTAGGGAAATATTTCTATCAATGGCGCTATTAATCTTATCATCAAGCCATTAAGTGTTCTCAGTTACCTTATCATTAAAATTCTCACCTTTATTATACATAGCAGCGTCATTCCTCATTTTATCAACTGTTTCCTTCAGCACATCATTTCTCACATCTAGAGCTCTCTATTTGATGCGCAAATCTTGGATGTCATGAAACACCCACTTATCAATTTTGAATGCACACATGGCCTTGTTTCTTGTGGCTTGAAGGATGCTCATGTTTGTAAGCCTTTTAGTATTGAAATCTTGTTCGGAAATGGCTTCTTCTATATTTTTCTAAGTTTTCCCATTCTCCTCCTTCTCCGCATTAACCTCCCTAGTCGGGTTGATAGAAGGATTGGGTTCAACCTTTTGGTTAATATTATTTTTAGGGGACTCCACATAGGTGTTATCATACTCATTGTTCTCATAGGTTTCCTTCTCCCTTCCCTCAACTTCATTCTAAGTTAACCCTTCAATTTCTACTTCTTTATCAATTTTATCTATTTCCTCTTTTCCTTCCTCATTTTCCTCATTAGTTCCTAAAAGGGTTTCCTCCAGGTAGCTATAAATGATGGTATTTATCAGGTTGATAATCTCATCTGGAATTTTGTGTTGATCAACTTTGACATAATCCCCATCAATACCTTTTCCTGCTTCCAGCTTATTCTGGTTTTTCTCAGTTGATGCAATGTCATTTTCCAGATTCTCCATGGTACTCTGCTCACCTCTTTCTAGATATTCATCCTTAGAATAAAAAACTACATTATCATCATCTGAGATCATCCCTTCTACTACATCTAAAATGGATGGCTTAACCACATTTTTACTAGAAATACCCTTTTTGGGGTTTTTGCTTGACGATGGGTTTGCCTTGTTATCTATGCTCATAGTATTCCACTTCTGAGAACCCACACACTTTGGAATAGAATCTGGAACATGATCACATGCATTGTTTGCAATGAGCATAATGAGACCCTTATGAAGCAGTGAGCTAGCTTTAACTCGATGGTCCATGATTCTCTGGTTAAGGGAGCTTAGGAGAAAGTAGGGGAAGGAAACCCTAGCTTCATGGAAGAAATGATTCACCAAGACAAAGTTGAAGTTATACACTCTATTGAATCTACCCTCTAAGGTAAAATATTCCATGATGACCCTAAGCACTTTAACCCAGATTAGATTTATATTATTAATGTTCACAAAATTGACGTTTCCTTTCACAAGCAGGGCTTTTTCCTCATCAGTCTTAGGGAAATCCTTGTAAGCCTTGTTCCTAGTTTTATTTAATCTTTTGCAAAATTTAATCCCTCAAGGGGAAAACCCATAATTTAAGTAATAATCTCAAGAGTGAGAGGGAAAAATTTACTAGCAAGATGAACTTTACCATTCTCCCAACCCACCACAAATTGTTTGGTTATCTCTTTGTCATTTCCATGCAGCTGTCTAAGGTACTTAGTGACTCCTCCTTTTTTAATTTTTCACCATACCTCCTTCTCTTGATTCCATTTACACTCAGCCAGTTCTTCCCTCTAAAGGTCAACTCCCATCTCTTCTTCTCCTTTCATGTAACTATTCTCCAAGGCATTGTAGCTCTACTTTCTTTCAAAATAATTTGGCTTCGGACTTCTCTATCTACATTCGCTATGACCAAAAAAACAAATTTCTAGATCCTGCTTCATTTTGGTAACCCACAAAATGTGCATGACAAGACAAGTATTAATTCTGTTGCACACCACTTGCCACTTTGGCTTGAAAGTACTCACCCTCAGATTCATATCATGCCTTGTCATAATTATAACTAATAACTCCTTTTTGATTGATCTTGTCATGATTAATAAGATTATTAATATAATCATTAATATTTTTTGTTACATTTCACTTGCTGATGACATCAATCTTAACCCCTATGTTGGTCAACCCATCCGTGACCTGGTTAGCTTTGCAATAGTTATGGGTTACATGAAAACTATCAAATTTTGAGGCAATGTTGTTGATCTTCTCTATAATGTAATTAATGGTCCACAAAGGTCTAGTTAGGCCTTTGATATTATTAATTATGTTTAGGGAGTCTCCCTCCAGCAAGAAGTTTTTACACCCCAGCTCATTTTCTAGCATTATAGTGTTAAGGGAAGCCAAAGATTCAACTCTATGATTGGACTAAATTCCCAGACGGACAACCACCGCTCCCACATAATTTCCCCTCCTATCTTTGATAATTCCACCTCCTCCAGAAATACCAGGATTACCTTTAGTGGCCCCATCAAAATTCACTTTGACTCATTTCTTAGGAGGAAAAGACCATCAAGCATTGGCTCTAGGATGAGGAGCAGATATAGCGGAGGTATTGAAATTCCAATTTTTTATATCTTCCAGATGCTGAGAGGAAGAGATCATCTCAGGAGTGTCATTAACCATTAATTTAAAGTTCTCCTCCAACCCTCTATAGATATGATTACTAACAACCTCAGGTTTAGAAAATTTCTCCCTGAAGACCCTTTTGTTTCTTTCCTTCCATATCCACTAGCAAAAATGGGGGAGAAGAAGTTTCCAAAATTCTTTCACTAAGTTGTTTGATAATGGGCAACTCCATTGTTTCACCAGGTGTTGCTAGAAAAGAGGAAAAACCCAACAAAGGTTCAATTTTCTCAAGATAATTTCCCACCCCTTACGAGTGTAGGAACAATGCATCATTACATGGTTACAAGATTCAACATCCTCCATGCATAAAAAACATCAATTAGGGAGCATGAATTCCCTATTATTGAGATTATCCAAAGTTAGGGGTTTATTATGAAATAAAAGATAGAAAAGGAAATTGATTTTAGGGATGAGAAATTGATACCAAACTTACTCACAAAAAGGTCTTTCCTCATCCAAAGTCAAGAGGTTACAAGCTAAGGCCACAGTATAAACACCATCCGGATTAGGCACCCAAATAACTTCATCAGGTTTAATCTCATTGACAAACAAAGATTGTAGATCATGCTGGAGGGGAAGGAGGCCTCTGTCAATATCTCCCAAATTAATCCACTTATTATCAATCTAGTAGTCCTTAACTTTTTCACCAATATTTTTTTTAGATCTTTCTATGGCATATTTCCAGTCCTAGTTATTAGATAAATGGACATTTTGTAGCCAACTGTCTTCCCAGAAATCAATTTTCTTGCCATCCACTAGCTTCCGCCTCATTCCCTTCATAATCAAATCTTTTGAAGAGCTTATGCTATTCCAAATGTAGGACCCATGCACATTTTCTTCCTCATTAAGGAAACTCTCCAAAGAATTGGATTTAAAAAGATATTTGTTTCGGATGATCACATTCCATTCTTTCACATTCCCAAAGATTCTCCACAATTGTTTTGCAAGAATGGATTTCTTGACATTTTTAATGGATCTCAATCCAAGACCCCCAATTTTTTTGGGTTTGCAGACACTTTTCCAAGCCACCAGACCAAGTCTTTTATTTTCTTCCACCCAGACCACAAGAATATTTTATGGATTCTTTCAATGATTGTAGAAAACTTATGAGGAATTTTAAAAAGACTAAGAGCATACACTAGGAGGTTTTGTAAAGTAGATTTCAGGAGCTGGACCTTCACAACATTACTAAGAATAGTCCCTTTCCATCTAGCTATCTTGTTATTGAATCTATCTATAATGGAGTTCCAAAAACTATCTGGTGGTTTTGAGCATAACAGAAGACCCAAGTAGAATGAAGGCAAGGCACCTACACTGCATCCCAGAATATTAGATATTTTTCTTTGTCTCACCCCTGGGGTGTTGATAAAGTATATAGAACTCTTTTTCTAGTTGATAAGTTGACCTGAGGCCAAGGTATAGGAGGAAAGAGAAATCTACAATTTTCTAGCTTCTTTGATAGTTCCACTCCCCATAATGAGAGTGTCATCAACAAATTGCTCATGGGAACAAATAGATTTGGCAGAAGACGGATGGAGGCCCAAAATTAGTCCTTCTCCTAAAAATTTGTTGATATACCTTCCCAAGAATTCAGCCAATATAGAAAAGAGGATAGGGGATATAGGGTCCCCTTTTCTTAGTCCTCACATTGGTTTCAAGAAATTAGAGGATCCCCCATTGAAAATAATTAAAGGTGACAAAGTAGTAACCAACTGCATGATTAGTTTGGTAAATCCGACTTCATAAGGAATCCTTTTTTGTTTGCCTCTTCCAAAGAATGAATATTTTTGTGAGCCACAATAATAGAGTCCAGGATTTTCCTTCCTGGAACAAAACCATTTTGCTAAGGTGAAATAATAAAGGGAAAACTTGACAGAATTCTAGAAGTGAGGAATTTAGAGATTATTTTATACAAATAGTTACAGAGGCTAATCGGTCTAAATGCATCAATTGTATTAGCTCCATAAATTTTAGTGATCAACACTAGGAAGGTTGCATTGAGTTCCCTACATAGGGTTTTAGTGCCAAAAAAATCTTTGACAACCGCAGTCACATCTTTCCTTAAAATCTCCCAGAAATGTTGAAAAAAGACCATCGAGAAACCATCCGGGCTAGGAGAATTCTCACCTTCAAAAGAGAAAATGACCATCTTGATTTCATTCTCCGAGGGGATATCTTTGAGACTCTTATTGGTTCTAGCATCAATCAAAGATGAGATGGAAAAGAGGATTTTATCTTGGTCAGAAATGTCCAGATTATTCTCCCTAGAGAGGAGAGAAGAGAAATAGCATAGTATTTCTTTTCGAATGTCCTCTTCTTTACTAATAGTTATTCCATTCATATGCAAACTAGATATTTTGTTAACCGATTTATGCTTCATTGTAGCCATATGAAAGAATCTTGTATTTTTGTCCCCTACCCTTAGCTAGAGGGATCTAGGCCTCTCTCTCCAAAAAGTTTCCTCTTTAGCAATAATATTGTGATAATCCGCAAGCAGGTTATTCTCCAAACTTTTGAGTTCCTCTGTGAGGCCTTCTTTTTGGATTTGGTCTTAGATCTCCTTGATTTCAGATTGAACCCTATTTTTGGATAGGAAAATGTCACCAAACACTTCCTTGTTCCAAGTCTTAATATTCCATTTGATTGTGTTAAGTTTTTTAGCTTCCCTAAACATTGCTCCTCTATCCAAAGCATAATTCCACCAACTATCTATTTTTTCCTTCAAATTTGGGTGATCCATCCACATCTTTTCAAACCAAAAGGGAAATGTTTTATTTCCATTCATAGTATTAGCAGTAAAATAAATAGGGAATTGATCAGATCCAATTCTTAGTAAAGAAGAAAGAGAACATACATACCTTGAGATCCAATCAGGAGAGATAAGGGTTCTATCAAGTTTTACCTAGATAAGATCCTTGCTAGTTCTTTTGTTAGACCATGTGTAAGATATTCCTTCTAGCTCAACATCCAGAAAATCTTCCTCATTGATATAATCCATTAGGTCTATTCTGCTATCCATCTGAGAAGGGATGCCTCCCATTTTTTCATCATATTTGAGTGGGAAGTTGAAGTCTCCCATTACCATCCAGATTTTTTCTTGATAGAGATTTTTGATGTCTTTCAGGCTTCTCCAAAATTTCAATCTTCCATTTTTGGTGTTTGGGCATAGATATTAATCAAATTCCAAGAGAAGTTATCTCTTAAATTTGTAACTTTCACCAAGATAATGTTTTTCTCACTCTTCAACAAAGTGCATTCAAAGGCCTATTTGTTCCAATAAATAACCACCCCTCCAGAAGCCCCCTCAGAGTCACCTCCAATGCTACCCCCATTTAGGAGAGGCTTAAATTTTTCCACTTTTTCTCTGAGCATTTTAGTTTCTTGAATCAATAATAAATCCGGTTTACAGTCTCTATTAAGATTCCTAACCACATCCTGTTTATGAGGACTATTCAGTCCTATGATGTTCCAAGATATAATCTTCATTTAAATATTGGTGAGCATACCTCTAGGATGGTTCTTTGACAACCACTTGCAATATTCTACTTTGCTTCCTGTTCCCAAGCATTTTTGGCCGATATACTACCTTGTTCATTTTTAGGGGTTCCCACATCTTCCTTATGTTGACCTCTAGTTTTAACTCTTCCATGATTTGTGCCTTCCATTTTCTTGACAAATCCAGGAGCATAAGGTCCTTTATATGGCATATTTCATTTTTTTGAGGAACTCTTTTGATTTTTCTTACTATTAATTTATGTCCAAGTTTCCTCTCAATTTTCTTCTTACAATAGATCAGTTAGGTGTGATATGGGATTTTCATTTCCCCTATCCATAGACATTTCACCATTTAGGTTTCTCTCCTCTATGTTACTCCCCTTCCTATTATTCTAATTTATAGTCTTGTCCTTTATGGATTCTTCTAATCTTGATTCAGAATTCTCCAAATCCATTACTTTTGTGCCTTGTAAGTCTAGTTCCCTAGACTCTAGGAAATCCAGAGAACAATAGTTCTCAGTCTAGGGATTTACCTTCACACTTTGGTTAGAGGTATCCGAGGTTTTCATTTCTATTCTCTCCAATTTTTTCCACTGTGCCTCCATTTTTCTTTCCTTATCCTCATTCTACTCCTTTTGGGAGGTCTCAGACTTGTTATTTTTTTCCTTCCATTCTTTTTTAAAGGTCTTTCTTTTTATCCTTTTCCATTTGATGCTTTAGTGGGCATTGTTTCACCAAATGACCTAGTTTTTTACATGAGAAATATGCAAAGGGGATTGGCCTTAGTTACCTTTGATGTGTCCATCAGTCTATGAAAAGTTTGAAATATCTTAGATTATATAAATATAAAGATGAGTACATAGTACATATTTACATTCTTAATAGTATCACATACCTTCTTTTGCCATCTAGTGGCGTATTTCCTTTTTTCATATCAATTTTCTCCTTTGCATAAAAAATGAGGTCCTTCCATTCCATCTTTAAATGTGTTATGTACTGGTCCCTCAGACACTTGAGATATTGGCCAGATTTCTCAAGGACCTTTTCTTTTGCAAAAAATTTATCTCCAAAGAGCTCAACCAAACACTCTATGAGCTCATCTTTTAGCTTTTTTTCTTGGTCATTCCACCTTTTAAGCAAAAACAAACTTGTTAGATTCTGAAATGAACTGAAGCTATGTTTAATATACTTCAAGAAATGGATAAAAGGAAAACTATTTTATCAATGATATGAAATTAAAATAGCCGAATAGGGTTAGTTCACATATGATATTCCACCTTTTACGTATGGCGGGCCCAAATATGTACAATGCAAGCTCATTTATATATTTATAAAATATTGTTTCCTTCAAAAAACTCATGGCATAATTAGTCCAAAAATGAGTGATCAATAAGTAAATTACAATTAGACTATATATAATAATAATGTTAAAGTACCTGGAACCTTTTGTATTTTTAAAGGAAGCATTTCTTCCTCACTGAACACCAAAGTGACCTTCAACAATGTCGTACTAGTAACACGATAAGAACCATGAAATGATGGTATGTTTTCATCAATAGTAGGATCCTGATGAGATGCATCTCTTGTTGTAGAAAATCAACCTACTATTAAATGCCCCCAAGAAATAACACTTGAACAGAAATAAACACATAACATAAGAGAGAAGAAGAGGGATCTACCAACTCTGGCCTGTGCAGGAGTGCATGTTTGCATGCTAAGCATTGATGACATCGCAGTCGACAATACATAGGGGTTTGACCTCGAAGGAGGAGGTGTTTGCACTAGAGTATCCATAGGACCTGAAGAATAATACATTCAATATACAAAACATTAAATATTTTCCAAAAAATAGTGGTGAATACAAAAAATTTACTTTAGAATGTTTTCGCTAATGCTAACCCAAAGGAATTTTTTTCCAAGAGCTTGGTTGTTTCAAACACATTAATAATTGCATACATTTATAAAATGGTAAAATAACACATTAATAATTACATCCTTTCCCACTAAAATTATTTTACCTGAACTACCTAGAATTCCCTGATAAATTTCAGGCGTAGGTTGATGAGGACGCAAAATATTCTGTAATAACAACACGTACATATTTTAGTTCATTACATATAAGAGTATAAAAAATAAACCATTATTGAACTTTTGTTATAATTAAAGATTGCATTAACACTTACTTGCAAGTTTCCTTTTATCTCCATCAAATATTTAGCCCTCACTTCTATCTCAAGGGATTGAGGCACTACAAATGCGAGAGAAAAAACTTCTTTATTAATTCTTCTAAGGGATTTTTCTATCGCCATGGCAGGATCTGGGAATGTTGCGATCTCCTCCTACAATGATATTGTCTAGTCCACCTCTGTAAATGTATCATGAGGTATCGCAAGTGCTTTACCCTTTCTCTGAACATCCGTTTGTGACAATAATATTAGTAACATTATCAAAATTAGTGAAAAACCCTCAAGAAAACAACATAATAATATAATATTTTCCTTCTATATAAAATGTACAATTACAATAACTTTTACCTGCACAAAAGAAGAGCTATGATCTTCATCCCTGTTTGTGCTATGTGATGGATCAGTAACCCCTGTGAGAATTATTAAATATAAAAAAATGTTAGTGAAATGAAACCAATAGAGTTATCAAAAAAACTTAATAATAAAATGATATATTGGGCTCTTTAATTGGAGACCGGTTTAAATGGTATATAGTATGCACCACCCCTATTTTATTAATTTTTTTTTGTATCTACGTGGTTCATATTTTAACCTATTAGAATCTCTTCCCCTACACTTATTGATTTTATTGCACATACAAATACACAATTTTCCTCGCGCGCCTCGAATATGCATTTGGGTCACTTATTAGTTGACCCAGGTTGCATACTATTTATGAAACCTGCAATATTACTTGTTTCTTTTGGCCTCCCATCAATGTAAATAGCAACTCTTTTACTTTGATCATTATCTTTCTATTCTACATAATTTGGTGACAATGCATACCTACGCATACTTTTTGTATATTGAAAAATTTGCCTCCAATTTTTGAAATTGTAGCAAGGTCTGACATACTCCATTAGTTCAACAACTTTTTTTTAACTGACCTTTATTCCATTAATGGAAAATATGCCTAAACCATGTAATGAAGATGGTGATATGTGATATATCCTCTCATTAACACAAAATTCAATGTTTATTGGAGGTCATTCCTTGGGTACCCATTTTTTTGTAGATATGTGTACCTCAAGGGTACATCGATGTTGCCTTTGGTCTTATCTTCTAGTAATAGCTGGGAGGGGGAGGTGAATCAGTGGCCTCAAAAATATTCCAATAATCAACCCAAAAACTTAGTACCACAATATTAAGCCTCTAGTTATCTTCAGTCCTATAAGATGAATGCCTGCAAATACTTATATCAATTTACTACCACTCGAAATGCTTTGTAAAACCTTCTACTGTATATTTACCAAATAGCAGTATGTTAATTTATCGATAGATAATAAATTATCTAGAGTATACCGATCAATCTAATTAAGTTAAGTGTAATGCAAAACACTAAAGTAATGACTCATAAACACATTGACACAGATTTTTAACATGGAAACCTTGTTAAGAGAAAAACCACTTGGGACCGGTAACCCAAAATTTTCACTCTTTTGAAGTGAGCTTAGTGAAGAGACAACCTTGTTAAAGGTTACAAACACACTGTTAGGTGTGACCTTGTTAGAGGATTTAAAATTTTAGTCTGTCACTTGATACCCGACATCTCTATGCTACCTTCTTTGATCAAACACTCACTTGGCCTATCAATTGGTATCTGGCATCTCATGCTATCTTTAGGATCAAAATTTTTGATACTCCTTGCAATGTATCTCAATATAGAAAGGATCTTTAAATCCTACTCAGTTAAGAGAATTTTTGAATCAATGGTTAAACTGAAATAGAATGATCTATTCACATACAACTTATAATTGCATATTTTTAGATCTATTGTAAGCTCATAAAACTATTCTAATCAATATATCTCAATTTATACCTTTTCTCCACTTTGATTCTTCTTGGTGATGCTCTACTCTATTTCTCAGTGTCCACAAAAAACTTTAGCTCTTTCCTCAGCTTGTTGATCAGGAGTGTATAAAGTTGCTCTTCATCAGTTTCTCTTCAACATCCTCTTTCTATTCACCCAACATAATTCATAATGAATTGAGTTGTCTCTTTATAGACATGATATCATTGTTATTAGGTTCTTGATCTTGGCATGATCCACAATTATTTCCAATTAGATTTAAAGAAAAAATCCTATTTTATCTTGTAGATATCTTCTTGCCAACTAGAAAAAATAGCTTTAAATCCATTACTTATCTCTAGCTTTATCTTATTGATGAAAACAAAGATAACTAATAGTTAAGTCTATATATAGCTCTGCCAGCTAGATATTTTGTCATTTCTGAACTCAAGTTAATTTTGGTGTTTAACTCTTTCATAGCTTCGGTCAACACTCTAGTTCTCCTCGGGCTTCTCTGTCGGTTTGTACTATGCTTATGGCCATCAGTTTTCCTTGTGATTCTGCTCGTCGGTAATTCTCATCGATGTTCTTTCTTAGGCAACACTATGACTTGAATTTTGGTGATCTTTGTCCATCGGTGTCCACTGATCGTTGGTGTTTGAAGTCACATTGTGAATGATTTTCTTTTATGCATTAATGAAAGCATAATCTTTATCTCTTTGATTCTCTAAATTCTTTGACACTTTGATTATAACCAATTAGATTATATCAAGTTGACATCAATGAAAATACAATCCATTAACTGATTTGATTTCTTGCATTATCTTTCTATGTTTTGATGATCAACTTAACATCTTCAAACATTCAATCAGTTACATGTCATCAATCTCTCCCTTTGGCATTGATGGAAACATACTACATTATCATACTATACTATTACTAATACAATATGAAATATAATAATTTCATCAATCTTTCCTATTGCAACTATTACAAATGTCTGGCTCTCGGTAAGCTCAAAAATAGCTTAAATTTGTTTCTTGTAGAGTAGTTGTATTCAATCTTCAATCCCTTCACTGGAAATATGTATCATCTGATATCTCTATTCTGATATGTACTCTGCCTTGACTATTTCTCTTTTTGATAATCTCTTTTTCCTTTGACAACAATCTTTCTCTTTTTATGAACTCTCTCTCTTTGTTACTTCTCTCCCTTAGATGGATATTTCATATGTAATCAAATTCTCTCCCTTAGAATATTGATTAACTCTTCCTTTTTATTCTTAGGAACTTCTCTTCATGGATAATGATATAATCTCTCTCTTTATCATATCTCTCCTTTATGTGATATGGAATCATCTCTCCTTTTGATAATGAGATCATCTCTCCCTGATGATAATTCTCCCTTATGATGATTAGATATTTCTCTCCCTTTTGTATGATAATGAGAACAATTCTCCCTTTGACAACAATGCCAAAATAAAAATACTTCTCCTTCTTTTATCATCTATATCATGTTCCTTTCCTTTGCATAATATATTCCTTGAATTTCCCTATCCATCAACATTACAATGTCACTGGTGTTCTGTGGATACTTTTACCTTTCTATGTACACATGTATCTATTGTTGTTCTTCTTAGTGTGCATCAACATGAATGATCTTCAGATTTGATATAGACTGATGCAACCTCCTTGTCAGCTTACTAACCAATAGACAAGGGTTGGATCCCTATTATGTCTTAAGTACTCAAATGTATCCTTCGGTAATGGCTTGGTGAATATATAAGCTAGTTGTTCCTTTGACTGAACATATTCTAGTGTCACTTCCTTTTCTTGCACTTGTTCTCTAAGATAGTGATACTTGATAGCTATGTGTTTAGTCTTAGCATGCATGACTAGATTCTTAGAGATGTTGATTGCACTTGTATTATCACAATATATAATTACTGGTTCAAGAATCTTCATATGCATACCATCCATTAATTGTTTGATCCATGAAATATTGGAGAAATTTGTAGAAGAAACAACACACTCTGCTTCTATAGTAGACTGAGAGATGTATCCTTGCTTCTTGTTGATCCATGTGACAAGTCTATCACCCATGAAGAATGCTCCTCCATTTGTGCTCTTTTGGTCATCAATGTTTCCATCCCAATCAACATATGTATAAACTTGTAGCTCAAATTTTCCTTCTCTTTTGTACCATAATCTATAGTCCTTGGTGTTCTTCAGATATCTGAGATTTCTCTTGACTACATTCATATGTGATTCTTTGGGATTAGCAGAGAGTCTTGCAACTATTCCCACTACATGTGCTATATCTGGTCTGGTGTGAAAAATATACATTAGTTTGCCAATAATGGATCTATATAAGGTTTGATTCACCTCATTAGATTTGTCTTCTTTTGTCAGCTTACATTTGGTAGCCATAGGTGTTCCAACTGGTTTGGAATCTTCCATTTTGAATATCTTTAGCACTTCCTTGATGTATTTGGACCGAGTGATGTATATGCCTGCATCTTGTTGAAGAATCTATAGAACAAGAAAGAATTTAATCTCTCCAAACATAGACATTTCAAATTCTTCGCTCATTTCATTAGCAAAGGATTTTCATAACATTTCATTTCCCCCAAAAATGATATCATCAAAAAAAATTTCAGCAATCAGAATATTATCATCGGTATCTTCTTTTAAGTATAGATTGCTATTTTCACTTGTTCTAACAAATTTTATGCTAATGAGATATGAGTGAAGTCTTTCATACCAGGCTCTCAGTGCTTTTTTCAATCCATACAAGGCTTTATGTAGTCTACATACCATGTTTCTCTTGGCTGGATCAACAAACCCTTCTGGTTGTTCAATGTATACCTCTTCTTCTAGTATTCCATTTAGGAATGCACATTTTACATCCATCTGGTATACCTTGAATCCTTTATATGCAGCATAAGAAATTAGGTTTCTAACTCCTTATAGTCTAGCAATGGGTGCAAAGGTTTCTCCATAATCAATTCCTTCTTCTTGTGCATACCCCTTGCTGACCAACCTTTCTTTGTTTCTTGTGACTTCTCCATTCTCATTCAGCTTGTTTTCGAATATCCATTTGGTACCGATGACATTCTTGTCATCTGGTCTCGGTACTAGTGGCCATGTATTATTCTTCTCAATCTGTTCTATTTCTTCATTCATTTCACTGACCCATTCTTCATTCTCAAGTGCAATGTTAACAGATTTAGGCTCAAAATCACAAAGTAAACATCTGGTATTTAGTGACTTACTTCTTGTTCTTGTTCCAGCCTTCTTGTCTCCTATGATTCTATGAATGATGTCTTCTGAAATACTTGGAAATTTTTGGTTCAGCTCTTTGTTCATCAATCTGATCATCTTCTTGACCTTTGTTCCCATCTCCATTTTTTAGATCATCATCTTGAGGATTATCCTGAATTTTGGTAATTGTAGCCTGATGCTTGGTTGCAATGTTCTGATGCTCGGGAGTGACACACTATTGCTCAAGTACAGTATCATGTTTTGTATAAACAAACCTATTGTAATCCTCCGGTTCTCTTATGCTTTCCTTATCATTCTTTTCTGCAAATTCATCTATTTTCACATTTGCACTTTCAATGATTTTGTTAGATGACTTGTTAAGACACTTATAGGCCTTGCTTTTGGTTGAGTACCCTATAAATATACCTTCCTCACTTTTGCAGTCAATTTTTCCATTTCTTTCATCCTTCAAAATATAACATTGACTACCAAAGATTCTGAAGTAACTTACATTGGGTGTATGACCATACCAAAGCTCATAGGGTGTCTTCTTTGTGTCCTTCTTCAATTGTACTCTGTTTAATGTGTAGAAAATAGTACTGACAGATTCCCTCCATAAAGTTTGAGTGATTATTTTCTCAATCATCAATGTTATTGCACAGTCAACAATTGATCTATTTCTCCTTTCAACAATTCCATTTTGCTGTGGTGTCCTCGGTGCAGAAACCTGTCTTTTAATTCCATGCTCATTGCAATAGTCAGTAAATTATTTTGAAGTAAATTCCCCTCCTCTATTTGACCTTAAGCATTTCAATTTCTTTTCACTTTGTTTTTCTACCATTGTTTTCTACCATTTAAACATCTTAAATGCTTCATATTTATCTTTTAAGAACATGACTGTCATCATTCTAGAATAATCATCAACAAAGAGTATAAAATACCTATCTCCATAGTAGCTCTTTTTTTCTCATGGGTCCACATAGATCTGTATGGACTAATTCTAGAATTGCAGTAGATGTATGGGTTTTACTCTTGAAACTAGACTTTGTCATCTTACCTTTTTGACAATTCTTTCACATGATATGCTCAAGCTTAGTCATTGTCGGTAAGCCTCTGACATTCCTTTTGTTGCTTATCTTTATTATGTTGTCAAAGTTCACATGACACAACCTTTTGTGCCACAACAATATTTCTTCATTTATAGCTATCAAACAAGTGGTGTTAGTGTCATCAAGATAGAAAAGGTTACCTTATGTCTGCTCATCGATACCAATCAACCTTCCTGATTCATTGAAGATATTTTCCTTCTTATTTTCAAATGCTACTCTGTGACCTAAATTTTTTAGCTATGAAACACTTAACAAATTTTAATTCAGTCCCTTAACCCATTAGGAATTTTTACATTTTATCAGGTTATTCAACATTATAGTCCCTTTACCTTCAATTGGACAAGGTGTATCATTTCCCATTCTCATTGAACCACCATTATAGTATTCTAAAGTCTCAAAATTTCATTTATCACCGGCCATATGGTGAGTGCAGCCACTATCTATGATCCAGACATCATTTTTACTAACTTTAGATATGAGTGTAGTTTCTACATAGCTTTCTTCATCTTCATATGAATCATCCTTCATGGCTACAAATACCATCTCAATGTCTTCTTCTGATTCAGTGTCGCTGTCATCGGCTCTGTTATCAGCTAGGTAACAAGCTTTCTTCCCTTTGTCCTTGTAGTCTTGGGTATCTCTCTTATTAGATTTTTGGTTGCTTCGATAATCTTTATTATCACTTCTATCAAACTTCTTCTCATGTGATCTATCATATTTTCTTTTGTTTGGACATCTTGTAGCAAAGTGTCCAATCTCTTTACAATTAAAACATACAAGTGGTAATTTACCTTTGTATCTACCTTTGCCTCTCTACAATCTTCTAGCCATTAGTTCTTAAATCTCATCAAGTCTTTGATCCTCATTATCACTGTCACTATCATTTCTAACAACATGTCTATGACTTGAATTGCTTATTTTCAATGAAGATTTGAATGCAGATTTTATAGATGGTAAGACACTATTGTCAAATTTATTCATCTCTAATAAAATCAATCTACCAATCAGACTATCTAGAGTAACTTTATTATTTGCAATTGCTCTCATTTCTTGAATAGCAGAAACTCTAATAGCATATACAGGGAGTAAGGTTCTTAAGATTTTACTTACCACTGTCTCTTCTTCAAGTACACCTCCAACTCCTCAGATAGCATTGACTACCTCTTTGATTATATAGCTATACTGAGTGATGTTCTCTCCTTCTTTCATTCTTAGGTCATCAAACCTCCCTCTTAGGATTTCTACCTTGGCTCTTAGTACATTGACATCTCCTCCATGTACCAGCTTCAACTTATCCCATATTTTCTTTGGAGAGGTGCATTTTTTGACATCTTCAAATTCAGCATCGGAGAGTGATGAGGTAAGTTCTATCATGATGCAATTATGCTCATGGTTTTCTCTTAATTTCTCAAGAGTATGAGGTCATGGAGGCAACACATATTCAGTATTAAGGTATTAAGTAACATCATTGCCAATACCTAATAGGTGGAGTGATGCAGAGTGCACAACATAAAGATGAATAAGCCCAATCTAATATCAAAATCTAATATCTCCTTCAAGAAATCAAACATAATTCATTGTATAACTGATTATACTTGGCACAAAGATTCATAGTCTTTCGATATCTTGATGATGAGAATATCAATCACCCCAACTTTATCATATAACTCTCCTCAATTAATTATTGAATCAACTTAGCAATAACCAGTTGTATTCACTGTTTCTAACAGAATTTGAAGACAAATCAAAATAATAATTCTTTAACACTATTCTAGAATTCATACCCACAATAAACTCTCAGTTTTTGATTCATCCTCTCCCGACAAACTATTCCTTCATTTCCTTATTGAGTTCGATGATTCATGAATCAACCTTTGGTGACTGTTACAAATCTTTATGGCTCCTTCATGGTATGAACTCTGCAACAGATATCTCCTCCAGTAGCGTAAACATGTACCACCGAACAAATGTATATAACGGTTTCATAATCATGAAAACTTCAATATGATTCGGTCTCTCAGGTTGCACACGGCATTAACAACTTCATAAAACCCTTGGGTCACATAAAATCATTCCCGCATTCCCTTTGGACAAATGATAAACTCACCCACAATACCACCACGGGTCTAGATGCAATGATCTTTGGTTCTCAATCTTCTTCGAAGGGTTTGCAATATCCTATGACCGCCTTAAACACAAACCACTGTGCGATAATTGTTTCCATATTTAAATCAGTAAAATAATAGCATATATATAACGGTTCTTTGGAATGACCAATATAAACTCAATATTGCACAGTCACATCCCAAATCGGGACTGATAAGAACCAACCAGAAATAAACAATTTACATGAGACAATCAGGACTGTTTACATTATTCGCATGAGACACCAAGGTAAAAAGAAATTATAAATGAATTTAGTATCTTCAAAACCGAATAGCAACTAATACAGGTTTTGAATACAATATAGTTCCATAACACTGTTTACTCCATCCTTAATCAGACGTAATAGTTTCACACATTTAAGAACACAGAATTACGCATGAGAACAGTGAAGAATCAAAAGATCTAAATAGAGAATGAAATTCTTCCATTATTTCACTTTCGATTACATTATGATTCACAATCTCCTGCAGACTACTATTCTACTCTCATCCTACTCTAACATCCCATTCTCAGGTTTTACATAGTATATATAAAGATCTTTCAGAGAAGACAACCGATAACTAATTTTGAAAACTACCTTTTAACTTCCCACACCCGACTCATTCTAATTCTAAATATATTAAAGATACTAGTAAAGTATCGTGGAGTTGATAATGTCAACTTCACAATTACACAACCCTTATATTTATTAAATTAAAACACTTATGTCTAACCCCCGATTACATATTAAAAGGACAAAATAAAACTAAGACGCAACCCAATCTATTACATTATAAAAATTAACCATTGAAAATGTATGCAGAAGCCCATATATTGAAATGATTGGATTTTCGGAATGCGCCTGCATCATGGAGTCTTATTCTACTTTTCCATGATGCAAATTTGTCTTTGTTCAACTTGGGCACATCTCATCTATTCATCTTGTGATATTTTTCTTGAGTTATTAAACTCCCTTTCTAAGCACACAAGCTTTGATACCAATTGTTAGTAATAACTAGGAGGAGGGGGGGTGAATCACTGGCCTCAAAAATATTCCAATAATCAACCCAAAAACTTAGTACCACAATATTAAGCCTCTAGTTATCTTCAGTCCTATAAGATGAATGCCTCCAAATACATATATCAATTTACCATTGCTCGGAATGCTTTGTAAAACCTTCTATTGTATGTTTAACGAATAGCAGTATGTTAATTTACCGATAGATAGTAAATTATCTAAAGTATACCAATCAATCCAATTAAGTTAAGTGTAATGCAAAACACTAAATTAATGACTCATAAATACATTGACACATGGATTTTTAACGTGGAAACCCTCTTAAGGGAAAAACCCCTTGGGACCGGTAACCCAAAATTTTTACTCTTCTAAAGTGAGCTTGGTGAAGATCCAACCTTGTTAAAGGTTACAAACACACTACTAGGTGTGACCTTGTTAGAGGATTTATAAGTTTAGTTTGTCACTTGATATTTGGCATCTCTATGCTACCTTCTTTGATCAAACACTCACTTGGCCTATCAATTGGTATCTGACATCACATGCTATCTTCATCATCAAATTTTTTGATACTCCTTGGGATGTATCTCAATATAGAAAGGATCTTTAAATCATACTTGATTAAGAGACTTTCTGAATCAATGGTTAAACTAAACAGTATGATCTGTTCACTTACAACTTATACTTGCAGATTTTCAGATCTATTGTAAGCTCATAAAACTATTCTGGTCAATATATCTCAGTTTATACCTTTGGTCCACTTTGATTATGCTTGATGATGCTATGCTCTATTACTTAGTGTCTGCAGAAAACTTTAGCTCTTTCCTCAGCTTGTTGATTAGAACTATATGAAGTTACTCTTCATCAATTTCTCTTCAGCATCCTCTTTCTATTCACCCACCACAATTCATCATGAATTGAGTTGTCTCTTTATAGACACGATATCACCATTATTAGGTTCTTGATCTTGGCATGATCCAAAATTATTTCCAATTATATTTAAAGCAAAACTCCTATTTTATCTCATAGAGATCTTCTTGCCAACTGGACAAAACAGCTTTAAATCCATTACTTATCTCTAGCTTTATCCTGTTGATGAAAACAAAGATAACTACTAGTTAAGTCTATATATAGCTCTACCAGCTAGATATTTTGTCATTTCTAAACTCAAGTTAATTTCGGTGCTTAACTCTTTGATAGCTTCGGTCAACACTCCAGGTCTCCTTGGGCTTCTCTGTCAGTTTGTACTATGTTTTTGGCCATTGATTTTCCTTGTGATTTTTCTCATTGGTGTTCTTGCTCAGGCAACACTGTGACTTGAATTTCGGTGATCTCTGTCCGTCGGTGTCCACTAACCATCGGTGTTTGAATTTACATTGTGAATGCTTGTCTTGTATGCATTGCTAAAAGAATAATCTTTATCTCTTTGATTCTCTAAAGTCTTTGACACTTTGATTATAACCAATTAGATTATATCAAGTTGACATCAATGACAATACAATCCATTAACTGATTTAATGTATTGCATTATCTTTCTTCATTTTGGAGATCAACTTAACATCTTCAAACATTCAATCAGTTACATGTCATCACTCATCATCATAAGAACATGACCCTCCTTGAGAAAGGAAAAATTCCACGCATTTATTGAATTTTCTTCTAATATTTTGACCTCTAGTTGATCTTCCTATTTTAGACCTACTAGAAGAGATACTTTCATCTTCTATTCTCACATTTCCATCACTTGAGGAAGACACATCTGACAAATATTTATTTTGTGGTACCCACAGTCCATCAAATAAGGGATATAGTTGGTAATGAGAAATATATGAGCGAAATTAAACTTTGAATATGTCCATCTGGGACCTCAAGTTTTGTTAATTAGTAGTGTTGATGTGTTGTTTTTGTGGAGTTGTCACCTTGTGTAGGGTTTTGGAGGTGTTTAGGGATGTGAAAAGAGTAATAACCCTAAGAGTTAAAAGTTGGTGCAAAGAAACAGTCCAATTTGGAGGGATTGAAGAATGGGACTGTGATATAGGGTAGTGGGAGTAGAGTTGGCTTGTGGGACAGTCACATCAAGGTTGGTAGGTTTGTAAGTGGGAAGGTAAAGAGAAATGGTGCAAGGGCACAAGAGCTACAAGGATCACTATCAAGACCTAAGGTGGAAATTGTGAAGAAAAGAAGGAATAAGAGACCTATAAGGTTATTCAAATATGTAATATGGCTATTCAAGCCATTTGGTTGTAATTGAAAATTCAATGTGCATGTAATTGCCAAAATTGGAAAAGTAGGCCTCTAAGGGTCACTATAAGGTCTAAATGATCTTAGGGGTAGTCTTTAAGTTTTGGGTTATAGTTTTCAGTCTTGTGCAAGTGTTTAAACACTAATAAGGCATGTATTTGTCAACTTGACAACTTTTACATCTTTTTAGTAATTATCCAATTGTGAGGATAGAAAGTTTAGGCTGCTACACTTGGTTTCATAGGGAGTTTTAAAGTAGTTTGAAAGGGTCAGTCAATGTTTAGGTCTTAAATATACCTCTTTTCATTGTAAACAAAGGGAAGATAACATAGGTTTGGTCGGGGAGGTAGGAAGATCTAAGTTTGAAATCAATAAAATGATGTTTAAACTGCATTTTCTCTGATTTTTCCCTAAAATAGTCATTGTATATACGTTTGTTTCCATTTGAATGTGTTTTTCTTGAAAGATTGGTTTTTGGATATTTTAAATAAATGAGTTAAATTTATTTGAGTATTGGAATCAATTCATTTTGTGTAGGGTAGAAGAAGTTATCTACATTTTTGTCCACATAGTCAAAACCCTCATCTAGGACAACCCAAGAGAGGAAAATATTTGATTTATTTTGAGTTTAACATTCACTAAGTGCTCTTCATGTTGGGGGGTGAGAGAGGAAATGTTTTAAAATACCCCTTTTTGGTTACAAAGGATAATGCTTTGATAACATATGGTATGCAACCATGAATGTGACTGGACTGTCACAAGACAAAGAGGGTTGACTGTCTCAGTCAGAGAGTTGAAGACTTTGTCCATAATCAAATGGATTTTTGGCCATGGAGGCTTGAGAATATGACATGAGGTATATTCTACCGTATGAAGGAGGCTTGAAGAAGGCAGAGAGTCCAATGCCAAGATTTTGACAATCAAAGTTGCAGAGATTGACTTGACTATCGCAGAGTGACAGTGGTATAGTAAGCTGATTTGTTGTGTTTGAAAATTGTGTTTGGGGGACTTTGTGGATAGGAAAGTATATGGACATAGTCCATAAGGTTGTGTAGAGTTTCTTAGTATAATTAAACAAAGACAATTTTTGGGAATGGTTTAGATGATTGTCTTAAGAGTGGAGCCAGAAGTTGTAGGGTTACTGTCTTTTAGGACACTAAATGGTAATTATTTTGTAGACCAAAGAGGGTCAAGGGTGGGGTCTTTTTAATCAAGGAGTAAGGGTTCTAATTGTTTCTTGGGTATAGGGGGAATCCAAGGGGTGTTTTTTAGTATAAATCAAGAGTCTAAAGTGGATTTTGTTGAAGGGCTATGTATAAGGACAAGCATAAGAAAGTGGAAGAAGATTTAAAGTTCAACGATGATGGATTACACTTAGGGTATGGATTCTAGAGGGATTCCAAGAAAGGTACATTGACTTATGATAGGTCTAATTAGTGAGTTACATTGGGAGAGTGTGTGGGGAGTAGATGCAAGTTGGGATAGGGCAAGTTGAAGACCCTATAAGCCATCAAATTTGGTAGTTGGAGCTTGGTGAAGAAACAAGGGCTAGTATGCCTTGAAGGGGAGTTGATTTCATGATGTATTGGTTGGTGTGTTACCAAGTTGTGAGAGATAAGAGTTAGGACATGATTGGGATTGAAGGATAGTGATCAATGTGAGAGAGATTGTTTAAAAGTATGTTATCTTGGGTTAACCAAATCTAGACCCTTCTCTAAAGCCTTGAGTTGAGTCCAATTCCTTGAGAGGGTTCAAGTCTTTGTTTAATCCATTGGGTTGAGTTAGGTTCCTTAGAGTAATTTAGGAGAGATATGCATCAAGAAAGAAATAAAATAATATATTGTTTCTATAGGGTTTATTAACTTATACATGTTGATCCATGAGACTGTGCAGGATCCTCATCAATGCGGTTCAAGTTCCTGCATATGTAATTCATTTATCATATGTTAGCTAAAAAATACATGATACATATGCTAGAAATTACATAATAGACAACATGAACAGTATGCAGTCAACATAATCATTGTATATTATTTCATTCCTTACCTTTACTTTATTTATACTATGGAAAATCCTCAACAATAAGGTTGACTCTGTAGTCAATTACCTGTTTCCACAAAGGGTGACAGAATCACACAACATTTATACATAAAATCAGCACCAACAATTGAGCATCATAAGAATTACATTTGGGATTTGATAAACAATAAATACATTAAATATATGAGTAATAATATAAACACGTATATCATAAATCACATATGTATCTTCATAAGATATTCTATTAAATAACATGAAAGTGTGCATTGCTATTCTATTAAATGGCCTGGAAGTGTTGACAGGGTAGGATGAATGCATAAAGAGGGTGTATTCACTTAGAGCTAAAGCTAGAAAACATCTTTTCACAAAAATCATTTGATAATTTTAAATATTTTCAACACAAAAATTGTGTTCCTTTAGGTGATAAGAATTCCATGGTTATTTTCAACACAAAATATATCACCGAGTCAATATTTCATTCATTTAAGGATTTCCATGTCAATATTTAATTCAATTGAGGATTTCATTCAATGGCATGTTAAATTAAAAATATCCCATACCTCATACATTTCATTCATGTCATTTATCTTCTTCTTCATCGAACTCATCATCATCATCATCATCATCATCATCATCATCATCATCATTTAGGTCTTATTCTTTGTGAACATTTCCATCATGAACATAATTGACTAACTATTGATCATTATCATCATCTACATCATCTTCTACTTTTTTCACATCTTCTTCTTCAGTCATAATACACTTTACTAGTATTCCTCTTGGATCATGTCTAACAAAAAATGACCAACCCGGTTTATTTGGAACCTCTAAGTAAAATACCTTCTCACATTGGCTTGGAAGAACATAGGGCTCATCTCCAATTGGCTCAAAGGACCTTGTATTAACCATTGTAAATCCATTATCATGTTCAATAACAATTCTATCAGGATCATTTTGATTTAGTCATATCCTGTACCATTTGACAATGAATAGAACTAATTTGAAGGAATTGAAGACACACTCAAGTATATCATCCAAAATTTCATAGTGTCAATTTTGAGAGTCTTGAGGATGTATGTCATTTCTAGATGAAATATTAGTCAGCTCAAAGATTACAGTTATCCCAAAATCACAAGTTTTCTTCGTGTCATCCAACTTTTTGATGAAGAATTTATGACCATTGTAGCACATAGCTTTGTTGTGTTTAACCTGCAAACATGTAAAAATCATTGTATCGTGAGTTGATAAACATATGGTTGATTAATAGATTTTTACGTACCTCTGTATTTCTTAAACCATTTGCTAAATCAATTTGCATTGGCATAACATTGGAATATCCATTACAATGAGATTATTTAACCAACGAAGCCACACCTTAGCATGTTAATGAGTGATGAGAATTCTAACATCTTTCAATCCATACCATCATCCAATCAAGATTGTTTGCAATATACAAATATAGTGCATCCCACTCTCGACCAACTCTACAATAAATTAATAGACTTACAACCAAATTATATTGAAGATTAATAATTAATTAACTATAATAACATCTTATAATTACCTCTCACTTTCCTCAATCTATCGTTTCCCATCAAGTACTCTCCTTCAAATTTGTTAATGGGGTTGGAATCCCAAATGTGATCTACATAGATCTTTGTTGCAAACTTAGAAAGATATTTAGTAATATACACCATAGTCTGGTCTACCATATGTCCCTCAAGCATAGAACCCTTAGGATGTGCTCTTTGTCAAACCAAAGCCTTCAAAAATTTTAAGTGCCTCTCAACCATCCACTTTGACCTAGTGTGTACAAATCCACACAATTCAATCTCCTCAACTTGGTGTATGAGGTAGTGTTCTTATGCATTGAAAAAATTTAAATGTAGACATTTTTTCATTTCAAACATTAGACAAGGAGTTTTTCTCTTCCAATATTTTATATCTTATTTATGGATTTATTTAGATGAAAATCACCTGCAAGAGAGTCAAGATGCAATAATATATAAATGAGACTTTACAAAATAATATACAATAAATTACATAAAAATTAAAACATATCACAAATATAATATCCATACAGAAAATTGAACAAATATGACTACTCACCTCATGTATTTTCTAAGCTCATATATAACTTGCTTGACACTATTGTCAAAGTGGTGTGGGAGAGATAGAGGTAGAACGCACTGCAGTAATTATAAAACGATATTTTCATTGTTTTCTAACATAATACAATGAAAAGTACATTCAAAATGCAAATATATAGTAAATATGCAAGAACATGAATTACCTTAATGAATGTATTCCAATCATGTGTTTTCATCCCCAGCTCAAATTCACTTTTTTTTTATATGAGATTATTTATGTTTGCAACAAATCCTGTGGGAAATAAATTTTTTTGTATGACTTATTTTATAGAATTTCTTTGCTTCTTCGATAATAACCAAGGAAGGGCACTTATATCAATATGGTCTCCATTTCTATTTGATCGAATGACATCTTTCATTGCATGATTGGAATCCTAAATATGAGTACAAATTTTGAAAAAAAAATCTTTCATCCAATAGTTTTCATAATGTCTCTGTTATATTCTTTCTGATATGTATAACATCAAACAAATGCACAATTTTCAACATCTCGTAGTAGGGAAACCTACTAAACTATCTAGGATAACTTTTTAGTCCCTTTGGAAGGTGTTCATTAATGTCTTGACAATCTTCATGATCATAAATTACATCATCAATAAACAAAACATAATATCAAAATATAAATTATAAACATAAACCATTAGATGGAATGACATTACCTCCATGATTTATTCTATTATATTCCAACTTCCATATGTGAGATGTCATTCTTCTTGGATTTGATTTAATCTCTTCTTTCCCATTGAAAAGATGTTTTTTGGTAATTCAATATTTATGATTTATGTGAAGGCAGTGCCTATACTCATCGAACACCTTCTTTCGTAAACTTTTTGAATGAGTAGATTTAATCTTCGGACCACAAACAAGACATGAAAATTTTCCCTTTGTTTGAATACCTACAAGATTATGTATAATTGGATTAAATATATTTATTTTTATAATTATAATTATGATGCGCAATTTGAACACTATAACATACCATAAAAATGTGTTAGCCCTGGGGCATCATGTATTGTCCATACAAGCATTGCATGGAATTGAAATTGTCTTTGTCCTATTGGTCTAGAGACGTCATACATAGTCACACCATTACATAACTCCACCAACTCATCAATAAGAGGCTCAATATATACATTCATATCTTTAACTTGATACTTATCTAGTTGAATGAACAATAACATTACATAATTATTATGACCATTTACAGTGGTAATTATAATTTAATGTAGATGACTATTAAATGAAAAAATACTTGAAAAAATAATTTCCAACATTATGTGCTCCCTCTTTATTAACATCCATGGAGGAATGTTATTTTTGATAACAAAAATAGGCCACACCGAGTAAACATATCTCAGCTCTCCAAATAGATTGACACCATCCACTGCCAATGAAAGCTTGAAATAACAATGTTCTTCTTTAAAGGGTGGCCACTTTTCCTCTATGTCCTTAAACGCAGAACCATCTACAGGCATTCGCATAATTTCATCTTGACTTCTATTGCGTGCATGGTAATCCATAAAGTGTGCCAAGCTAGTGCACCTGAATAATCATTGCAGACGTGGAATAATGAGAATATAATGAAGAACCTTGTGAGATACCTTTTTTGTTATTTGATCTATTTGATATCTACTGATATGACATTCAGGGCATTCTGTAACAAATTTATGTTTTTACGATATATAATATGATCATTGGGACATGCATCTATTGTTTGATACTCCATTCCAATATATTTCATTATGGCAGATATTCTTAGTATGAGCGAGGTAGAATGTTTGATGGTGGTAACAAAAACTCACTTATCAATCTATGGAAAAATAATATAATTTTTTAATATAAATAATATTAATGGTACATGATTCACCCTTTATTAACTATAATGAAATTACAACTAAAATAGATGAAAAATATGACATATATGACATAACTTAACATACATGAGATTGTTATGTTGGATAAACCATTCATAACCTTCAAGTTCACCAACAACAATACAACGGAGAGAAGATTTGTTTGGGAGCCTTCATAAAGGGGCTCGTATGCCTTCTCAAGTAGAGGTATATCCTGAAAAATATCAAGGTCATCTTGATCATCATAATCAGTCTTGCTAGTACCATCATCTTCAATTATTTTTTTGGCACATGATCAGTTGCGCCAATACCATCATCTTCAATTGTGTTTTCTGTCACATGATCATCTTCCTCCATGGGATCATTATCTTTAGCTTTGATATTCACGCCTCCATGTTCCTCTACTTGGAAATCCACATTATTCGGGTTGTTGTGGTCCATAACATGCTCCCTGGGGAGGTCAGCCTATATGAAAATGATGAGCATAAATAAACCATGATCATGATCTCGTCATCAAGTGATTTCTTATGTATATAAATTCTTAAAATAATATAATGAACAACTTACCAATCGACGATAATAATTTCCCCATTCAATGTGACCATGCTATATACAATGTTTCTCATCTATTCTAATTAGAAGTCTTCAAGTATTTAAGCCCTTACAATTTTTGCAGGGACAATAACATTTTCCATCACCTTTTCTTTTGAAGTTAGAACACAATCTAGAAAGTGTCTCCTTGTTTTATTCTTCATTGATATTATTTGACATGGTCTTTCTTCACAGGAAAAAAAAATCAGGATATATATGAAAACTTCAGGGTATGTAAGAAAAACGATATCGAAAGTATGTAGGAAGTCTTCTACGAACTAGTTATATAGAACTTGAAATTTTAGTTATGAAATGATTTTTCAGTATCATATACAAAATTGAAATACTTAAACATCTTATTAGAGGCAAATATTTTTCATGTTGGTGATCCTATATATGGCATTAATATTGTTGTTGACCAAATAAGGGAGGAAGTAACAAAGAAGGAATATATGTGCAACATGAATTGCCTTGAAGATATTTCAAGGTTAATATTTAGGAGAGGAAAAGTGGGCAATATCATATGATATCTTAAGAAGAAATAATTAGCTCAGGAAGATTATATGAAGTATATTTTAGATGTACACCAAGGCATCATAGAACAAGACTAAGGAATTATAGAACAAAATTGATGCTAAAATGATATTAAGACCAAGTTACATAGAATGTAAACAAACCTATGATTCATTGGAGGTCATAGAATGTCATAGAGAAAAGAGAGTTACATTTTTGCATAAGCGGTGTTATTTTTTTTGTAGGCGTGCATGTTTAAACATTTCAACAATGATCAATTCATCCATTAGACAAAATATTTGGCAAAAGGATGAAATATGCAATATATTGTTAACTACCTCTTCTTCTATGGGATATGACTCCTACTACATGTAGCCTACTCTCCCTAAGTTGCACCACTAGGTCCAATCCTCTTGGAAAGTGTCTAGTAGGATTGAAATTTATCCTTGTACACTTGCTACCTTCAAGAGAGATCTTCTCATCATTAGGCTCTCTCCATACTCTAGGTCTACAAGTCTGATTGTTGCATTGACACTTTGAGTATCCTCCTCTTAAACCAACTGATTTCTTCCCTCTCCTCCATGAGAGTTTGAATCTTTCTTCTCAAGGCACATATTAGCAGTGTGTCCCACTTGATTGCAATTTTAGCACTGACCAATGAAAGTGCTCAGAGCTCTACCTAGTCCTCCAAATATCCTTCTTCCACTTCCTCTAAAACCTCCTCTAGAACTTGAGTCCCCACTATGCTCACTATGGATAGACTCACTTTGAGGCCTTTGGAACTGACTTCTCCCTCCAAAACCGTAAAACAAACCCAACCCCTAAAAAAATTGACTGTAACCTGAAACCCAAACCAACACCAAGTCTAGTAACATAGACATTTTGTTGTAAGTGTTATACAATACATGTAAAAATTGACAATGAAAGAAATGATATTTTGTTAACTTTTGTGTCAACTCTCATATGAATTCTTACTTTGGCTCTAATGTTATGTAATATTATTCTATATTTTTTTATTTCCCTTCATTGTTTAGTTATTGTCTCCTTAAAAAATGGTCCCCTATTCCATGCCATCATGGAAACACACCCTACTATCTCAAAAAATCCACGAAACATAGGTTTAAATGGGAAAGTCAAGGAATTTTTTCCTCCACCTCAAATTTAGCATCATTCTACCAACGGAAAACATAATAGGTAAAAGAGAACCATCAATTGTGGTCAAATGATATGCAATTGATTTGGCATAAAATGAGTTAGACATGAATATTGAAGAAATGAATACAAACATTGCCAAAAAAACTAGCAAGATGTACGATAGAATTCTTGTAGTACCCTAAATGAACTTTATAATTAAATATTTACAATTAGATAGAATTTTGATGTGATGATATTTATATGTATTTCGATGAAAATATGGTTGGATATTGAGGCTAACATTATGAAATGATAGTTAGAATCAGCTTAAGCTAATTTGATTTGGTGTTGGTTTATGCTTATTTGTAAATGATTTATATTGATTTTGTAATAATGTTTTGTAGCTTCGGCCAGATTATTCTAATAGATAAAATTAAATTCTCAATTGACCTATCGGCCTTAAACATTTGATATCTATCCTCCACTAGATAATATTTGATTATACATACAATATTATATTATGATTATGTAAACATCATAATATTATATTATATGTTATTGTTGTTTTCATAATTCAATGAAAATTATTATCAAACTTATAATTGTTTATGACTGATATGATAGTAGTTATCATTACCGATAACTATGATAGTTATCATCAATAAATATCATAGTTATCGTTAACAATAATGACTATCATACATAACAATAAAAATTATCACATATTACAAAGTCGATAATTGTATTGATTGTCATATATTACAAGTCAATAACAATATAATCACAAAGATGATAATGATATTGAATATCATATATTGCAAGCCAATGTTAATATTATCTCAAGTCAATATCAGTATGAACCACCTCATAATGCAGATCACTATTATAAAAACTCAAAGCTAATTACTTTGTATTACATAGTTTCAACATTAGTCTCACGAAGAGACACATCTCTACGTGAGACATATGATCTCATTAAGAGATGCGTCTCCTCATGAAACCTTGGATGATATTTATATCACATCAAAATAATTTTTGGATATATAGTGATTAACATACATTCAGTCTTCAATACAGATCAAGCTTGACTTTATCGACAACAACAAGTCATATTGATATTGATATCAATATTGATAAAGAGAGATTCAATATTCAATATCAATTTTGTAGATCAATATTGACATAAATACAGTAACATTCTTATTGAACTGTGTAGAGTTCAATTATATCTACATTGATTATATATATACCTACACAATTTGAAATTAAGATTAAAATATTACACACAAATCTGATCAAAACTTTAATATTTGGCACTTTGATTATATTGGTTACTAATTCATTTGTTAAGTTCTAGTTGTAGGGTACCTGGTCTCTTATTGAAAGAAGAAGAATATCACTAGGGAGGATAATGTCATGAATATACAACACCTTGGATCAATGGTATGGTAGCCAATACTTTAGTAAGTTCTCATTATCTTTGTATCATTTACATTAGTCACTGATCATTTGGACCAATCATTAGATCATTTCCCTTTTGTCAATGTCGTCAGCCAACCATTAACAAGTTGTCAATGTGTTAGACAACTACAATTGTTTATAGTGAATTGAAATTGAAGGTACTAATGATATTATATATGTACATATATGTTCTTAGGCCATGTCACATGTTCTAATTTTCTCTAACCCTATCCTACAAAAAAGATCCATATACTAATGATATTATAGTCCTTTTCAAAACAAGAAGGAGATCATGAAAGAAAAGGCACTCGACCCCACCAACCCGAAACAACTAATCTACAATTAGAAGTCCTTGGTTAATCTACCTTTGCCATACCATGCCACCCACCCAACCCCACACACACCCTATATAATTGGGTCGGGGCCCTCCTCCCCCTACTATTTGAAGGGTCCTACTATTCTCTTTTCATGGCTTTAGAAATAACCAATGTTGAAAATTCTAAGTATTTGATGTTTGGATATGTTTGTTAAGAAATCCTGACTATTTGGACATGCTGTTAAGAACTCAATGCAATAAGAATGGAGGTGTGGCATGCGACCCATCAAACCAAGGCTGATATGATATTTCAGCCACACCACTCCACCTCAGTCCTCAAAGGGAATCAATGTCACGAGTATGTTGTTCTCTTGTGGTGAAACATATTCTAAACTTAAGTTTTAATAAATGATGTGAGAGTGTCCTAGTTAGTGTCTCCATTAAGAGCTTGATGAAGTAAATAGCATTTGGGGCATTTTTAGAAAGAAAAGGGAAGATTTTTCATGTTTTTTATACTTAGAGAGTTTAGTTTTTAATGAAGAGATATGATCTAAAAAATCTTAAGCTTTGTTCCTAAATAAAGGGCAGAGATTGGTATAGTCTTGGAACAAGGGTGCTAAGCATTAAAATGGACCAGCCAAGGAGTCTTGAAAAAAGTGACTATTCTCTACCGAGTTACATATCCACATGTACGTAGAAGCTTTACATTTCTACTCACTATGATTATGGTTGTGTTTACTTTGTTGGAGAAGGAATGAATGCACCTCATGTTGTTGTACATAACACCTTGCTATTCTATTTTTTCACCATTCCTGTAATTAGGAAGTTGTGTTCATTTTTACTATTATTTCAAGTTGACATTATAAACAAAGCATCCAATGAGCATAGAATGGTATTATGATTATAACTAAGGTCTCAAATTTATTGCATCATGTATTATGATTCAGTATATTGAATTTTGTCATGTTTAGGTGAAGTTTTTGTTACTGGTTTAGTTTATGATATAATATATGCACCTATTACTGAGTATACGTATAAGAATCTTAACCTAAGCCTATTTTTTTGAAGACTATGGTGCGATGAACATAGTAATATAAAATTTAAAAATTGTTTAGAACACATTTTTTGTTCCTAATTCTATAGACACCAATCCAAAGGTGGCCATTGTACCTTGTGTCCCAGTATGATAAGGTCATTGAAAATGTATCACGGGTTTATTACACCTCTGCTAAGTAGGTACCATGTGCTCAGATGGACCATGATCCTTGATCACGGTAAGTTGTGCTCATTTTAAATCACTCATTTCTACACATTGATCAATTCTAATTGAATCCACTTGATACTAGCTAAGAATAGATCCTTCTTTCGAATGAATTTTTCTTTAAATTTTTTTTCCTAATATTTTAGCTTGAACTACCCAAACTTCACAATAAAATATCAATTCACTGAAAGATTTGAAATGATCCTTTACAATTATTGTTTATACTATCCTTTTGAAAGTTCAAGAAATTATATTTTATTTCTTCATAAAATGACTTTGTTTTAGTTTTTCTTTTTGGCACCAACTAAGTCACTTTCAAATAAATTATTCAACTTTAGAAAACTGATATATTTTTGCCTTTTCATAAGCCCAATTAGACTACAAGATTAAAAAATAAGCTAAGGCTCTTCATCTCACACTCACAATTGTGAAGAGGCATTACAATAGACACACATGGAAATATCCATTTAATAGGTAGAACCTACATCAGTGATCATCATCAAAATTGATCATTTGGTGGGAAGGGTGATTTTAAGCAATGATTCAATGATTCATATAACACAAAACCAAGAGTTGTGAGATTTATATCATACAGTCTTGGCTCAATGAGTTGGGCTTCCAAAATAGGGCTTCTAAATTTACCATCCAATTGACACTGTTGTAAAATTAGGAATTTTTTTTGTAGTCATCTATAGAACAAACATGCAATGAAGAAAGTTGTTAGAGTTGATATCCAGGATCCTACCAGACATAGGTGCAATTTATCAATGCCACTAGATTAGTGTTAGGAATTATTTTTCACACCTTACATTCCTTTCATGAGGAAAGTGTTACAGATTCTAGCTCATCTGATTTAAGTATTTGAATGTGGTGAATTGTTTAAAGCTCACTCTTTATGTAAATGTCATGGAAAGAAAGTCCAAGAGTATTCTTATTGTTAAGTGAATTATATGATATTCTATCATGGATAACTTTATTCATTGTTATATTTGATATTAATGATGTACTACTACCTTGTAAAATTATGATGTATTGAATGAATTGGTTCGTCATTAAATTTTCTTGGTAATCTTCTATTAAAAATTCACAAATACAATCCATGAGTTAATTTGTTCTAGTGATGATTCTTTCCATTGTTAGATTGACACCAAGCCAAAGTGAGCATAACAAATTCCATAAATTTCTAAGAAAGTTTAACTACCATTTTTCTATTGATTTTGATCAAGAATGAAGTAATTCTTTGTTATATAATTTTCAAACTTGTACCTACAAAATTAAATGTCTCCATATGAAGGTTTATCGACACCAAAATTTGTGGGTGGTTTTCTAGGATAATAATTCGTTCATGAGATTGATTTGTTTACATCCCTTTCTTGTGGACTTTTCAAATAACTATTTTAACTATTTCATTGGAAGTGTGATATTAATATTGAAATATTTTCATTTTAAATATTTTTTTTTTATCGGTAAAAGGCCGAGGCCAAAATATTTTTATTAATATAAATTTAAAATTACAAATCTCCATTCACTGCGGGCACTGGTAGGAAAGAATGAAGAAGAAAACCTCCAGTCTAGCCCGGGATCAAGGTCCAGATTAGTAGTTACATAAATATATGAGGGAATTCCCTCATTTACATCAGAAATGGATCTATCCATTTATTTGTGGACAAAGATACATATACATTCTATTAAAGTACATTCTAGCATTTCCATTTGATATATTGCAAGTATGTTCTACTTGATCCTTGTAATATGTGGTATCTCTATTTTTGCTGATTGTTCCCTTTCCTTTGAAACACGTCTTTTTTGATCTACATTTTGGCTACCTTGTACTTTGATTCTTTATCCAAACCTGTCCCTGCATAACCTATCTTATACACATCCTTTTGAGAACATAGAGTCAATTCATACTCGCTATACTTGTTCCTGCATGGCCTATCTTATACACATACTAACATCCATCTGTATTAGATTTTTTATAAGATATAATTGAAAAGGTAAATAAAAATGAAAGTTTTAATCTTTGAATGAATAAGGCCAGTCCATAAATGCAAGTATTAGTTTTTCCTTCATAGTATTTCTCTTCTAATCTTTCCTATGCATTACCTAGGCCTATATTTGCTCAATCTGAGACATCATACCTACAATTTGATGCATATATAATATATCTGCATGGATACATACATATCAATATGTGCATAAAATAAGTGAATATATATATATATATATATATATATATATATATATATATCTTTAAAA
>MU225923.1:1356399-1373152 GCA_018584345.1 Thuja plicata
TACTTGGTTTCTTGTTGATTTTAATAGAGTGAATTACCTCGGTTGCAATAATAATCCCATCATAGATCGATCTTCCCGATACAAAACCCGACTGTTCCTCACTTATTAGGTATGGTAGGAGTTTCTGTAGTCTGCTGGCCATAGTTTTAGAGAAAATTTTATATAATGTATTACATAGAGAAATAGGTCTGAAATCATTGTAGTTATCTGGATTTGATTTTTTAGGTATTAGAGCAATGAAAGTATTGTTAACCTCTTTTTTGATATTCCCTGAATTCCTAATCCCGTCCAAGGCCACCATTACTTCATCACCTATGAAACTCCAACATTTCTGGAAAAAGAAGGTAGGGAAGCCATCAGGGCCTAGGGATTTATTTAGATTCATCTTATTATGGATATTTTCTACTTCTTCTTTCAAGAGTCTGGATAGAAGAATCTTGTTTTGGTCTTTGGAGATAATCTTTGGAATATTTTCTAGGATCCTATTTTGATTCTCTATATTTGGTACTCCATTCATCTGATAAATCTCTTTGAAATAATTTACAGCCTCATTAGCTATTTCTTTAGGATCCTCTATTAAAATTTTATTTTTATCCACAATAGAAGAAATCCTATTATTGCATCTTCTTTGCTTAGTGCTATTATGGAAGAACTTGGTGTTTTTGTCTTCCTCAACTAACCATGTTTCTCTAGATTTTTGTCTCCAAAAAACCTCTTCCTTTGCTAACACCTCTTTATAATTTTTTAATAATTTTTTTCTTCTTCATATAGATTAGTATCCATTCCTGTCTCTTAAACCCGAGCATTTAGGGTCTTTAATTGATCTTCAATATTAATTTTTGTTTCAAAAATGTTGCCAAAATTTGATTTATACCATTCTTTCAGTTTGATCTTCATAATTTTTAGTTTATTAACTACTTGAAATAGTTTAGAGCTAGAGATATCAATCTCCATCCACCATTTTTCAATCGTTTCCAAGAAACCTTCCTCTTTCAGCCACATCTGTTCAAATTTGAAAGGACAACTTTTGGGGCTTTTATCCTTAAGGATTTGTAATTCAACTGGGAAATGGTCAGAACCAGAAACAGGTAATACTTTAGCTGATAAAGTAAAAGGGAGCTCAACCAAATTATTTTTAAGAAAGAACATATCTAGTTTTTATGCAATAAAACTGAAGCCCTTCTGTCTATTGTTCCAGGTGAATTGCTCCTCTGAAGTCTCAACTTCAAATAGATTATTTCTATTAATCCAATCATTGAATTCCCTAGCAACTATTGAGAGATGGCCTGAATCCCCCCTCTTTTCTGAAAATTTTTTTATCATGTTGAAATCACCTCCAATAATGACTATATCTTGTCCAAATTCATGCATTTTCTATTTTATTTCATTCCAAACTTTTACTTTATCTGCATTTTGTATAGGGCCATATACATTTATAATGAAAAATTTTAAGTCAGAGCGGAGACTCTTTATCAAACCACAACACCAGTTGGGATGATCTTCTAATTCTATCAGGGCACTATATCTTGGGTCCCAAATAATAACTAGACCACCTGAGGCCCCTACTGCAGGAACACCCCATATTTCTTTTACCCCTAGTTTCTTGTTAAATTTTTGAAGTCCTAACTAATCTAATTTAGTTTCCTGAAGTAGAATTATATCTGATTTAGTGTTAGTTACACAGCAAGAAAGGATCCACTATTTTTTAGGGGCATTTAAGCCCCTAACATTCTAGGTTAGGACATTCATGTTTCCTTGGGAAGGAACTTCCCCTTCCCTGCATTGAAGATCTCAGTGAGTTTAACTTGTCCCGTAGCTTCCCCCGCTAACAACCTTAGCTCTTGGGAAGATTTCCTACCACGTTTCTTAATAATCTTAGCACAGTCTAGAAAAATTTTACTTGGCAGGGAGGATACAATACCAATGATCACATCTTCCTTCTTGTCTAGTTGAGGATCCTCTTCCAAAAATTTATGTTATTCTTGTAAAGTTAAAGGGGAATCAGGTGCTAAATATTCCGCAATTAAAAATTTCCTCTGACGATCAACCTCTTCTTTGTCACATATTTCCTCTATAAATTTCTCCATAAGATCCTTCACTAAATCCTCACACACATATTCCAAGATAAATTTTTAAGAAAACCAATCTTTTCCACCATAAGTTCTAAGCCTTCCAGGTTAAACATTGGGGACCAATCCTGGATTAAAAACCCTGTATTTCTTAATTTTGGGCATCCTTTTTCTATAAGTTTCACTTTCAATTTACTACTGGAACAATCTACATATAAAAACTTCTCTTGGAGGATAGTGATGCATACCTTATTGTCCAATTGTTCTGTTAGCCAATTTGCAATCATGTCTGCTTTTGCCCCTATTCCATTCCATCTGCAAAATAGGCCATACTCTGCACACATATTTTGAATCCTACCTACCATATCATTTTTAATGAAAATATTTTTTCTCTAATTAGGGTTAGAAAAACAATCCTTATTATTTGTAATATTTTGTGGAAATATGTGTGTCCTAACATTTGTTACTTTCTCTATATCCCTGGGTCACTTATGGGGAGGCGAGTAAATTTTACCTGATGGAGATCCAAGACTAGCGTGACGTGAACCTAGCTCCAAACTTTTGGCCATAACCGGCATGCAAGATTCCATATGCTTTCTAGTCATATTATGAACTGGAATTGATGGGAGCAGAGATCCATTTGGGCCAATATTCCTCCGGTGAGGCAGGGAATAAACTCTAAACTTTGTTGGGGCAGTATCCATAGGTCTGGGTAAATTAGGGATTTGATTGATCTGTGCAAGTGAAATCTTCTTCCAAGGGGAATCCCTAGAGGAAGCTCTAGGGGAAGAAGGAGCCAACACCAAAAAATGATTCACCATTTTAATGGCAAAGGGTTTAGCTGAGATATTTTTCATCCGAAAATGAGATCCATAAATAGTTTTACATTCATTAATTCCTGATTCGGGGGCATAACCAGAGAGAAAATTTGATATCCATCGGTTTTTAAATTTACATTCGCATACTTCATTTTAGAAAAGAATAACATCTGATGATCCAAAGATTCAACTATGAGCGGAATAACCTGAGTGCACGAGCATTTGCGAAAAAGCAAAGACATCTTTTCATACAGATTGGAGAAAATATGATCCATTTTAATTTTGAATATTATTCAATACTGATGCATTGGAATAAATAATGTAATATATTGATGGATAATAATGTATAATAATTAGCATGGATACATATTGACAAACCTAGATAATTTTTCTAGCAATAAAAATTATATATTATCAAAGTGGAATTAAGTTATAGCTAACTACCTCATGTGCCAATGAATGCAAGAGAATGATCACCCTCATGGAAGGTGAGAGAGTATCATTAGGAAGAGAGGATGCAGATGCCAGTGAAATATAGAAATTATCATCCAAGTAGGAACTTATGGATAAGTCATCTTATTCATTTGGCCACCTTGTTGTAGGGTTAATTAAGGTTGTGATTTTTCATCTTCCATGGTGTGAATAGGTGGTCCTTTTCTTGTTTACCTTTTAATCACATAATTTAATAATCATCAATAAGATCCTTCATCTTTGTGTTAATGTGAATCAAATTAATAATCTCATTAATTCAAATAATTCAATTGATCATATAAGTAATCAAATTTAAGCTTGGAATATCTTATTTCTTGACAACCTTTAAATCATTATTCACATCACACACACACACACACACACACACACACACACACAGAGGCAGTGGAATTAACCTCGTGACCTTGCTAGAGTAACATGCAAGGATTTCATTGCTCTTTAGTGGAAATATGGGTGTCGGAGAACATTCCTTCTTTCCTTTCAAATTTGGTATTAAGGTCTATTTATAACATGAATTCTCCATTCAAGATAAAAAAGAGGATATTAATCATTTAAAAAATAGAGAACTCGAGGAAACCATTTAAGGTTTGCATCTTAACATATGAGCCAAGATTAATGCATGAGGGGAATACCATTCTTCAATAGAGAAATATATCTCTTTATAGGATGAAATTCATTCTAGCCTTTCTATTTGCATGGAAGGATATTGAGGAAGATGTACTAATGAGGAGGGAACTCTCTCAATCCTGGGGGATGACTTGGGGGATGACTTGGGGGATGACTTCTACTTGTGATTATGTTATTCAAGAGTGGATCAATTCACTATTCTCTCTCTACATCATTATTTTTCTATTTAAGTGTTGGTGGGGGGTGCCTTTGGAGGAGGAAGGTGGGTGTTGTGTTGTGTTGTGTAATCTATTCTCTTCTAAAGGATACAATCATAGGTTGTTCTTGTAATTGGTCAAGGTTCTTGGAACCAAACTATGTTTTATGCATTGTAAACATTCATAAATTTCCCCTATGTTCTCTTCTATTATTCCTCAGATTGAGCTTTGCAATCAAATTAATACATGAGTGTTACCATGAGGATTAGTATTCTCTTAAAATATTGGCTCTCTCCTTGGGATGGAATTAAAAGGATTTTGGACTATCAAACTTTACATACAATAGTTTTTCTTGGACACTTGTAATTTGCAAGACGACAATGATTTTCTATTGTTCTACATTTGGAAGCCATATTAGAGACAGGAACTCATTTGTTTCCATTAGTTCTACATTTTCACTAAGGAAGGATCAATGGATTTGATTCTAATGAATTTCATCAATCTTTATTTAATTAGGCAAACATTCTTTTGTAAAAGCCCTAGGTGTCATTATCCACAAAACAAGCTAATGATTCATACGAATTAATATTTAACCAAGAATTTCTTGTTTTGAACAAAAGAATGAATAGGATCGAATTCATGATAATACATTAGTAGTAAACTTGATATTCTTTGCATCTGATATAGGGAAAGAAGATATCAGGTTCTATGATATACTAAAATCTCTAGTTTTCATATAAGAAAATGGATCATAGACTTGCATATTAGGCTTAATATTCATTAACAAATTTGTTACATGTTTTGAATAGGAGAAAGATATCCATGATAAGCATACTAAAATGTATCTACATTTCGAAAGTGAAATTGAGTATCATTGTAGAATTCTGCAATTTTGAAATGAATCAATATCATATAATTCTATTATGAACCTATATGCCTTAATGAACTATGAATCTGGTATGGAATTGTATGTCACCAGTATGAAGCTGCAATTCAAATGTGAATTGAATAATGAATATGAATCTCCATATCAACTAATTATTGACATATGAGATGTCCAAAGCATTCTTCAATACCAACAAATGTTTTCATTAAATGTTTCCACGTTTATCTATGTGCCCTATTTCCTACCAACAAACACCACCAACAAAAGGGCCAAATTATCACATGCTTCAAAATTCTACAAAATGTTATTGTTTCAATGAAAGAAAAGATAAATCCCTAATAAATATTATTTCTATGACTAGGTTGGAACCCAATGTAACTAATATTTAAATGTGCCATTGTATTTTATGAATTTTTGAGATGAATGTGCAGAGATGCATACCTTTGGCAAATAATTGAATCACGCTATGATTAAAAAAAGTTAGTTCTCATAAATATGCCTGATCAAAAGAACATACTCAAGAAATGACCCAATAATGCCTCAGTCACTAAAAATTATCCATGGAGCCTGCCAAGAAAATGGATTCTATGTCAATACTTTGTACCTCCAAAAATACGGATATGAGGTGAGTCGACCTAGAATAGATAGAGTTGTCGAGCAAAGTGTGTGCAAAAGAGAACAATCACATGTGAAAAATGGCATCTGCAGATGAAGGTAAATCAACAAAACAAATATGAAATCTAATGCAAGAAATATAATTACCCAAATGAATCATCCAGCCAAGAGATATGATGACAATCAAAGAAGAAAACATTGTAATAACACAGATCTCTATAGAGGTATGTGGAAGCTGTGTGTGGCCAATGAAATTGAACAAACAAAGTATGAATATCAAATATCCTCCTCTAGTCTCAACATTATAAGGGCTCGCATAAAAATGAGAAAACATAACCTTTTTTAAAATTTATGCCTGTGCTCATCAGATTTATGATGAACACGGGCATTTAACCTTATTTTGTTGGAATTACAATGAACACAGGCATGGATTAAAAAAAATCCTTTTAGAATCTGACCAAGAAAAAGAAATATAATGCCCCGTTGAAATTTTTTGTCAGAAATTGGGGTCAAATGTATTAGTGCCAGTTAAGAAATCAGAAAGAAAAGAAGATTGTGAATATATAAGAGGTCAGGAAAGAGACAAACAAGATTTGGAAGAATAAGGAAGATAGTAAGACATCGAAGGAATACACATCTTCATCAGGTGTGGAGAATTCATCATCAAACTAAGCCTTCAAGTGGCTTAGGGGGAGAAAGTATTTTTGAATCCATCTTCGGACCCCCTATAGGTGTATGGTAGGATCTATTAGCATTTTCAGATGCAATAAGGTCTTTTGGAGTATACTATGAAGCTTTGATAAATTACATGGTGTTTTGATCATCGATAATGATTTTTTGGCTCAATTAGTGAAAAGGTAAGTTCTATCGGTAAGTGCATTTAATATAAATGTGCAAAGGTAGATAAAAAGGCTATTTTGGATTTCATTTTCATTTTTCACTTTTTTAAAGTTGTTGTGAGCGGAAGTAGCATTGTTCAAGTAATTTGCAGAGATCCAAGCAATAAGGAGAGATTGTTTGTGTTGATTTGGAAGAGAAAATTAACTGGTTGTTGGTGTGTTCTTTAGCAAGAACCCTAGTTTCAAACTGTTTGAGGTATTTATCTGATATTTTCTTTTGTGGTTGAAAATTTGAGATGACTACTCCTACGTTAATCAATATTACTGAAATGTCATGACCAAAGTTTAAGAAAAATCCATTCAAGTCAATGGAAAATGACCAAGAGGGTGCCCTAACTAGCATGTCCTATGGTGTTATACATATATAGGATATTAGAGAATTTATTAATTACAAGTTGGAAGACCTAGGATCAGGAGAAATAGATGAACAATATAAGAAGTTATGTGATGATAACTTAGTGTTGAAGGATGAGCATAAATGCATGGTTGATAAAGGTTTTCATCACACATTCAATTATCCCTATGAATTTAAAGATGGTTAGGTTAGGTATGTTCTAAGAATAATTCATGATGAGTTCATGTGGTTAGATCAACCACATAAAATCACAAAGGAAGCAATCCATGTTGTAATCGGTTTATGTGCAACCAGTGGTGTACCCATTCTTCACACCATTCCTAAAGAAGAAGTGATAAGTTGGACAAAATCTATGTGGGATGGTCATGTGATGTCTATGAATGATATTACAGATGAAGAGGTAAAATTCACATCTATGTTTATTGGCTACAAGGTGTATCACTCTAGTCAGATGAATAGTATACTTGGTGTTGCTATTCATACAACCCATATGATGATCAAGGAAAATTAAGATTATGATTTGGCTGAAGCTATGAGAGAGAAGCTACTGATGAATCTAGAAAAGATCAAAAAGGACAAGAGACAAAAGTTCAAGTATGATCAGGTGATCATGTGTTTATTTTTCTTTTTTCAAAACATGTTCCCTGGTATCGGTAAGATTACATCGTCAATGGATACTCTAGCTTTCGATCAAATAAATAATAGCATCATAATCTTAGGAAATGATTTCAATAGAAAGGTATGGGGTTACTTTTAATAATTTTAGAAGAAGATGCATGAAAATGAGTGGATACCATCTAAAATTGTTGAAATGTATAAGGATGTTATTTTCTTCATGGTAGATACAGACACTTGTATGATGGAAGATGTTGAGTCAAGGACCTCATGGGTGATGATTATGGTTTATGAAGTGGACGAAGATATTTTGGCTGTGTATACAGAGAAATTTTTGGCTCAAGTGATATATCTCAAGACTCCAAGGTTTAGGACATATCAAGAGAAGTATCTTCAAGTGCACAAAGATTTTATGGAACCTATTATTGAAAGAAAGGTGAGAAAGGAGGTTGATAAAATAATGATTCAGAAAGGAAAAGATTGAGGAAGCTAGAGATAAACATGCTACAGAGAAAGCTAGTACATCTAGTGCAGAAAAAGATGGTGATGATGTTGAAGTTGTTAGTGCAACCGATAGTACCCCAATCGGTCAGAAAACTAGAAGTGCCACAAGATTCAATAAGGAGAAACATTCCCCTCCTATCAAGACACAAATCACATAAAAGGTGGCCGGTAAAAGGAAGAAACAAAAGACAAAGAGGGATAAGAAATTTTCTCAAGAAGAGAGAGAAGGGACAAAATTTGGGAAAGAGAAAAAGGAACTCAAGGCAAAAGGCAAGAAATCCAAGGTGGTAGGATCTCCAACTACCAAAACTATTAAGTCTAAATCTGGTAAGGTAGATTATGTCAATGAAATCATTCAAAATGTTAGTAAATATGGGATACTTGTTGGAGTTAATAAGTACTATCACTTACTTGATGAGGAAGATTAGATAAAATTTGAGGATTTTGTAATTGAAAGCATGAATAGGTCAAGTCAAGTTTTAATCCAACTTAAAGGACAAATTCCTAGTGCCTTGTATGATAAAATTAATGCAAGTTGGAAGGAAACACTTATAAAAGATAAGGAGTTAGTAATATATGTTTTATTGAGACTATTACCTAACTCATCTAAGGAATAAATAAAGGATATGATTAAAAAGGTAAGATCTGTATTTATGACTATATCAAGAGTTACAATGTTGTTAGTTGGGGAGACCTAATCGGTGCAGGATGAAACATAGGAGATTCTAAGAAGACACTTAGGTTTGGTGAAGGATAACAGTGAAGAAATTCATATAGACGTTTGATAGAAACTAGTGAAGGAAAAAGAGTGATTTAGTGGTGACTCAAATTAATGAGGGATTTACTATTGATGGTGTGAAGATCACACATGAGGAAATTAGAGATGAGATGGAAAATAAAAGTGATATCCCTTCCATGGAGATACATTATTAGCACTTGGATACACAATATCTGTTGGAATGACTATGGAAAGTTGGGACTGAGAGGGAAGGGGTGAATCAGTACCACAAAAACTTTATAACTAAAATTGCCTATAAACCATATACTGTTGCTTATTATTTTTTGAGTTCAGAACTTTGAAATGAAAGTAATATAAAGCTTATAAAACATCACATAAAAACAATAAAAAAATAGAACTCATAACTCCATGATTTTGTTTATGCATAAATCCTTGGTTAGAGGACAAAATTGCAGTGGGGATGATACCCACAACCTTCACTAACTACAGTATAAAGGGTGCTCAGTTAGAGCTTACAATGTTTAGCCATTTTGATAGCTTACCCAATTAATAGTATAAAAAGACTTGTTAGGTCTACCTGGTTAAAGGATTTTATAATGTCTACACTTAGAGATGTACCCTGTTAAAGGATTTACAAATATAAGATTGGTTAAGATCTACCCAATATTGGGATGTACAGCTCTCAATACAATGTTAGGAATAACAGTCCACCAACACAACTAAGAGGGGGGGTGAATCAGTTGTGAGACATATTATTAAACTTTATAAACCAAAACTTTAATCCAAATGATAACATAGTAAATGCCAACACCACAACACAATCCTTTGTTTTTGATGAAACCCTGTTAAAGGTAAAACTGCGGTGGGAATTAGTACCCACAAATAATGTACTGAGAGTACAGTATCCCTGTTAAAAGATTTAGCCATGTTAGGAGCTTACCAGAACATTACAGTACATAGTCCCTGTTAAAGGATAGACCCTGTTAGGAGTCAAGAACAATACTGGGCTCACTGCCCAGGCACATTTCCTAAAGAAGTTAAAGCCACCCTCAAGGATTTACAGTCTAAAACACAAGTGTATATAGAAAATATACAATCCAGTGAATTGTCTGATAGAAACTATCTTTGCTTAGTTAGTTCCAATGAAGTACCATAATCGTATCCTCTACTCTACATCTAGTAGACAATCAAGCTTAAAGATTCCACACTTCTCTATCTCTATTAATCACCTTCTCTTCATATATTCATCTTTTCAAATGAAAAGATCTCTCATATATACCCTATTACAATAATTGATTAGGTCAGCCAATTAAGCTTTCCCAATATACAAATAATTATATAACCCCTTGCTAAGATACACACAGTACCTATTACAAGTAAACATCAATTACAATCCACCAGATACAATCCAAGATCTATAATCCATGCTCGTAATCTACAATACATGCTACATCTCTGAATTCAACCCCAAATAGGTCTCCTCCAGAATACACGCCACAACTAATGTCAAAAAAAATCATATGACTTGTGACCCATAAAAAAACATTCCTTAACATGTCTTCCATCATCCATTAATCTCGCACAACCTAAATCATCATCACCTGTAAGACATACTCAAAACATAGAGACTCGCTATGTCAAACATCATTGTCATAGTCCAGTATCTAGTCTTCACTAAAACATTTGTAGCTCATTCAATATGGAATATTAAGCAAAGATACCTTAGAAATAAGATCACCATACTTCCTTCTATATATCCTCATCTTCGCTCATTCTGATTCATCTGTACAGTATCCGTACACTTCTATCAGTCATCATACAATAGTAACAACTAGTTTGTTCTTCCTCCAAGAAACATATGTTGACATCAGTGACAAAACATGAATGCCAACAACATCATTCGTATCCAATTCTAACAACATCCAAAAATCTCCTCCTTTGGCATTGATGACAATATATGGGAAAATCCATCAACCCAAAAGTACAATCTTCTCAATATCGTCAACACACCTCTCCCTAAAATAGTAGGGATTTTCTCATATAATATCTCCCCTTTTCAAAACAATGGCAAAGGGTGCTATAAACTTCTTCATTCTTCTGTAAGGTGTAGCTTTTTCAAATCTTCATGTTTGTAACAAATAGGTTCAAAATTACCCAAATATTTACTAGTGTTCATGTGATCACTCCCCCTGAGGAGTAGATCCATACATCAATTCCATAAAATGATATAGCTTGAAAAGCCACTGGACTAATGCATTCCTGCATCAATTAATTACCACAGGGTGGGGCTCTCACCCCAAGCATGCTTCTGAGATATTAAAAAGCATATTTTAACAAAGTTTTTGTAAATATATCTGGTATTTGTTCCTTTGTGCTAACATGCTCCAATCTGATCTCCTTCTCTGCTACCTTGTCTCTCAAGAAATGATACTTAATAGAAATATGTTTAGTCTTTGAATGCATTACATGATTCTTTGACATATTCACTATGCTAGTGTTACCACAATGGATAACCACTGGCTCTTCAAATATTATTCCAATGTCCTTCAACATTTATTTCATCCAAACAATCTGTGTACAGTTTATAGTAGCAGCAACATACTCAGATTCAGTAGTAGGCTGAGTTATACAATCCTACTTCTTACTTTACCTTGAACCAACCTTTTTCCAAGGAAAAATGCTCCTCCACTTGTACTCTTTCTATCATCCACACTACCTACCCAATTAGCATCATTATAAGCATGTAAAATAAAGTCATCATATTTTTTATACCAAAAATCCATACTCTACTGTCCCTTTCAAATATCTAAAAATTCTTTTCACGGCAGCAAGGTGTGCCTCCTTAGGATCTTCTTGGTATCTTGCCACAATTCCAACTACATTGTAAATATCTGGTCTGGTGTGAGTTAGATATTGTAGACCTCCAATCATTGATTTGTACTTTTTTTGAAAAACACTCTAAGTTTCATCATTATTAGTAAGTTTATAACCAGTCACCATGGGTGTCCCAATAGGTTTACAATCTTCCATTCCAAATTTCTCCAATATTTCCTTAAGATACTTGGTCTGAGATATAAAAATACCATTCTTGTTCTGATTAATTTGAAACCCAAGGAAAATTTTCATCTCATTGACATTTCAAATTCATTTTCCATCTCTTCAGATAGCTTTTTACTCATTTCATCATTACCTCCAAAAATGATATCATCAACAAAAACTTCTATGATTAGAATTCCATCTTCACCAATTATTAAGGATAAATTACTATCTACATTACCTTTTCTAAAACCAAGATGAAGTAGGTACCTGTCTAGTCTTTCATACCATGCTCTCAATGCTTGTTTAAGTCTATACAATGCTTTCTTCAACTTACAAACCATGTCTTCATCTTATGTCAAAGGAAATCCATCAGGTTTCTCTATGTATACCTCTTCCTCCAAATCTCCATTCAAAAATGCAGATTTCACATCCATCTTATATACCTTAAAGTCTTTATGTGCAGGATAAGCAAGAAATAATCTCACTGCTACCAACCTAGCAACAGGAGAAAATATTTATTCAAAGTCCATGCCTTCTTGTTGCGAGTAGCCTTTACAAACTAATCTAGCCTTATTTCTTACCATTGTTCCTTCCTCATCCATTTTGTTTCTGAAAACCCATTTAGTTCCTATCAAATTCTTATTTTTTAGGCCTTGGAACCAATTCCCAAGTGTTGTTTTTCTTTATTTGTTCTAATTCTTCCTACATAGCTTTAGTCCAAGATTCATCTCTACATGCCTCATCAGTAGATTTCAGTTCAACTTGAGAAATCAAACAAATTTCATCTCTTACTTTTAATCTTTTCATCATTCCTCTATTTGCATCACCAATGATTTGATCTTCAGGATGGTTCTCCTTAAAATACCTCAGAGTCTTAGGATTTTCATTAATCTCATTTGATTCATCTTGACAAACTTTGATCTCATTATCAATCTCTAAAGTTTCTTCAGGAACAACAATGACCTCCTTAATCTCTGCAATTTGGCCACAGTCATACATTCTCTCTTGAATCTGAAACCTTTCATCTATCCTCACATTATTACTTTCAATCATCTTCCTCAATATCAAATTGAAACATTTATAGGCATTTCTTTTAGTAGAATAACCAAGGAAGATACCTTCATCACTTCTAGCATCAAACTTGCATATCTCATCATCTCTTTTGATATAGAATTTACTTCTAACTATTCTGAAATATTTTATAGTAGGAGTGTGATTAAACCATAATTCATAAGGAGTTTTAGTTGTACCTTCTCTAATCTGAATTTTGTTCAAGGTGTACACAGTAGTACCAACAACTTCTCTCCAATCAAAATGTTATACATTTCCTTCCAGCAACATAGTTCTAGAAGCATCTAATATTGTTCTATTCCTTTTCTCTCCTATCCAATTTTGTTGTGGTGTCCTAGGAGCACATTTTTGTCTATATATTCCATGCTCTTTACAGTAGGTATTAAACAAGTCTGAAGTAAACTCACCACCTCTATTTGATCTTAAACATTTTATCTTCAAGCCTGATTCATTCTCAACTTTTTCTTGGAATATTTTGAATTTCTCAAATTCCTTAGATTTCTCTCTCAGATATGTAACCCACATCATCCTAGAAAAATCATCAACAAAAATTATAAAATACCTTTCACCATAGTAAGATCTTGTTCTTGTAGGACCACACAGATATGTATGTACCAGATCCAACTTCCCTTTCACAGAGTAATATTTTCTTTTAAAAATGCTTCTAGTCTGCTTCTCCATAACACACTCTCTACACATAGTGTTAGATGGTTTCACAATCTTAGGTAGATCTCTTACTGCATTAGTCATACTTGCCTTCACAATATTATCAAAGAAAACATGACAAAATCTTCTATGCCATAACCAACTGTCATCAACCTTCACAACAAAACAAGTAGCCTCAGATGCATTTAATTCAAATGCATTACCTCTGGATTTAGTACTAGATGTGATCAAGTATCCTGACTTACTTTTGATAGAACATTTCCCATCAATGGATTTCAATTGATAACCCTTTTCCACTAGTTGTCCAACACTCAACAAATCATGCTTAAGTCCATCAACAAGCAACACATTGTCAGAATTAATTTTTCCATCCAGATAAATAGATCCAACTCCAATTATAAGATTAGGAGTATTGTCACCAAATATTACAACACCACCATCATACCTTTTCAAATTAACAAACTTATTTTTATCTCCAGTCATATGATGTGAACAACCACTGTCTATAAACCCATTCAGAATTCTTTTCAGCATGAGATACTAAGGCACTTTCTTCATGTATAGGTTCATCATCCTTAATAGAAATAAATCCAATCTCATTATAGTCAATAGCATCATAATCAAAAACACCTTCACTAGCATAATAACATTCCTTGTCCTTTGAATACTTAGATTTATAAAACTTAGGTTTATGCTTTGGAACCCTTGTAGGACATCAAGATGCAAAATGACCTATCTTGTTGCATGAAAAAAATTTCAAAGGTAACTTTCCTTCAAAATTACCTATAACCTCTCTTTTCTCTTCTAGCGATCAAGGCCAAAACCTCATCTAGCTTTCTTTCTTCTTCCTATATTTGTTCCCATTCATAAACATATTCTCCAAGTTCTTCTCTTAAGTCACTACTGCTAGTGCTCGCAATTCCTGATAAGGTTTTTTGTTTTCTATGCACAGTCGCCTTGAATGCTAACTCAAATTTAGGTAGAGAATATCCTAGTTGTGTGGCCTCAAAGGTAGTTAGTTTCCCAATCGAAATCTCTCTATTCAACTTCATTGTCAAAGGTATCATCTCTTATATAGCTTATACTTTAGTTCTATATACATGTGTCAGGGATCTGAGAATCTTCGCAATCAATTCTGCCTCACTGTAAGTACCTCCAGAGTTTTTGATGCCAGTAACAACTTTAATAACTCTCTGTGCATATGCTCTATTGTTCTCATCATCTCTCATTTTCAATTTTTCCATCTTTGTCTTCCAATTCTATAAATTTTCCTGATTTGTAAACTTATCTCCTTCATACAGTGCTTCCAATCTTATCCAAATTTCATGTGTAGAATCTAAATCTTTTACCTCTGTGAATTTTCCTTCAGAAAGTGCATTGATCAATGCTTCTCTTGCGACAATGTTACATGATAATAAGTTATTTTCATCTTTAGTAGCTTTATCCATTTCATCCTCAGCTTTCCTATGTTCCTTTATTTTAGTAATCATCTAGTAGTTGATTCCCAAACATAGTAAATGTTTTCTCATCTTGTTTTTCCAACTGTCAAAATTTTCAGGATCAAATTTCAGACTATCCCTCCTATAGTAAGCCATATTTAGGATCACCTCAAGCTATTAATATTTCTCTCTAAGGACCAGTAGCTCTGATACCAATTGTTAGGAATAACAGTCCACCAACACAACTAAGAGGGGGTGAATCAGTTGTGATATAGATTATTAAACTTTAAAATTTATAAGCTAAAAGTTTAATCCAAATGATAACACAATAACACAATCCTTTGTTGTCAAGGAAACCCTATTAAAGGTAAAACCCCAGTGGGAATTAGTACCCACAAATAATGTACTAAGAGTATAGTATCCATGTTAAAAGATCTAGCCATGTTAAGAGCTTATTACAAAATTACAGTACATAGTCCTTGTTAAAGGGTAGACCCTATTAGGATTCAAGAATAATAGTGGGCTCACTACCCAGGCACAGTACCTAAAGAAGGTTAAAGCCACCCTCAAGGACTTACAGTCTGAAACACAAGTGTATATAGAAAATATACAATCCAACGAACTGTCTGATAGCAACTATTTTTGCTTGGTCAATTCCAATGAAGTACCATAATCATATCCTCTTCTCTACATCTAGAAGACAATAAATCTCATGGCTTCCACACTTATCTGTCTCTATCAATCACCTTCTCTTCATACATTCATCTTGTGAAAAGAAAATATCTCTCATATATACCCTAATACAATAATTGATTAGGTCGGCCAATTAAGCTTTCCCAATATACAAATAATTATATAACCCCTTGCTAAGATACACATAGTACCTATAACAAGTAAACACCAATTAAAATCTATCAAATACAATCCAAGATCCATAATCCATGCTCATAATCCACAATACATGCTACATCTCTGAAGTCGGCCCCAAATAGGTCTCCTCCATAATACACGCCAGAGCTGATGTCACCAACAATCATATGAATTGTGACCCATAAAAATATTCCTTAACATGTCTTTTGTCATCCATTAAGCTTGCATAACCTGAATCACCATCTCTTGTATTATATACTCAAAACACAGAGATTCGCTATATCAACCATCAATGTCACAGTCCAATATCCAGTCTTCACTAAAAATCTATAGCTCATCCAATATGTAATATTAAGCCAAGAAAACTTAGGAATCAGATCACCATACATCCTTCTACATATCCTCATCTTTGCTCATTCTGATTCTTTTGTACAATATCCATACACTTCCGTCAATCATAATATAACAGTAACAACCAGTCTGATCTTCCTCCAAGAAACATATGTTGACATCAATGACAAAACATGAATGCCAACAACATTAGTAGTAGCCAATTCCAACAACATCCAACATACAATAGTATCAACAACTCAATAATTTCTGCTACATTACATCAAAAATAAATGTTGATCAGACTCTATGTGATCTGAAATGTGTTACCTCAATCTCAACTATAACACTTCTCTTGCTCTTCTCTGTTGTTGCTGAATCACTTCCCGGTGATCTCTGTTCTGCTCATGTTCTAAATCCTTCAAATAATGTTAGCAACTTGTTATCATTCATCAACAATCTCTCTCTCTCTCTCTCTCTCTCTCTCTCTCTCTCTCTCTCTCTCTTTTTCATCCAATAAAT
>MU225923.1:1373446-1385642 GCA_018584345.1 Thuja plicata
CGTCCAAAATCGTCCTTATATTAATTTAATTAATATTCCCATAACATTATAGTTAATTTTAATTAATTATATTTGTTATATTCTTCTATCTATTTAATTAAATTTATTTAATTAAATATAATTCATTCTCCTTAGTATTTAAATTTAATTTAAATACTACCCCTTTTAATGTATAAAATCTTATTTAATACATTATCCCTCATTAATCCCCTTTAAATAAATTTTTACTTTATTTATTTCTTCACATGACTTAAATTCTACTAAATCATAATTAATCTAAATTAATTTGGATTAAGTTAATTTGAACCTAGATCTTACCCTACCTCACATCACTCTCACCAAATAAACCTATTCATTAATTAACTAAGGTTAATTAAGCTAATTCATTGATTCCTACAACAATTAGTCCTAATTATTTGCTCACACATGTGTGAGCAAATTTCTGAAAATTGTCTTTTCCAAATAATCCTTATTTGGTGCCAACAAGATTTCTTACACCTATGATGACACCTTCTTACACTTTCTAAAATTGTTTCATTGGACTAAAACTCTTACACCCTCTTACACCTTCTTACAAGATCCTTCACATGTGTACTTTAAGTACACTTTAACCCATCACATCCAAAGTTGCTCACACATGTGTGAGAAAAGTGAGCCTCTTGCATAGCTTATGTGTCCCTCATGTGGCACCTATGTGGGTGCCACATGAGCTCCACCTCATCCAAGCCCTCTCTCTCCTCCAAAAAATCTATAAATAGAGGCCTTTCTCAAGAGCAAATCATCTCTCATTTATGCATTGTTATCATGCTAGTTTGTTTCTAGGATTTCTTAAGTAATTTAGCATTTCATAAAAATATTAGTGCATTTCATGTTATTTCATATTTGAATCTAGATATCACATCTTAGGTTTAATATGGAATGAATCTAGTTTTATCATCTTAGTTAGATTTTGTATCATCATTCTAGTTTAAAAGCTTGCATCTTCATCCATAGTGAAAGCTTGAGGCAAGTTCTTTATACTTTTTTCTTGAGTGATTAGCTCATCATTTTAATGCATCAATCATAGTGGGATTTATGATATTGTGTTGGGAGAGCACACCCACATAACATCTCTAAGAGCAAATCAACAATGCATTGGGTGCCCTTGTTCAGCTCATCGGAGGTTATGATGGAAGCCATTGTTGTTTTAGAGTATGCTTTTAAGACATGTTAGTGTAGTTTAAATGATTTATATCTCTAACATTTGCATATCTGAGTGTGCTCCCAATAGGTAGGTTTCTAGCATATACATTTTGGCACACCTAGTGGGACCCACGTCCCTTATTTTCTAACATTTTTTGCAGATTTTTCGTAGTTCAGAGAATTCTAACGCAGACCCGTCTCCGCTCTAGAGTCGCCGTCTCCGCATATTGATGTCTCCAAAACTCGGTCGTCTGTGAAACTCAGTCATCTGCGTAGCATCTTCACCGTCTCTGCCTGTCTGAAAATGATTTATTAAACTGTGGTTTAAAACTAATTTTTATTATTTTTCAGTATTTTTAACTCTCTGGTTTCTGACAGAGATAAACTTTTTAAGGGTTAAATGCTGACAAATTTGATAAAAACACTATTTCTCAGTTTTAATAGGTCTATTTATTTTTTTATAAAAATCTAACTGTCTATTTTCTATCATCTACGCAGGTATTCCGCCATTTACGCAGATCGCCGTCTGCACAGATCACCGTCTGTGATAATCCACCGTCTGCGCCTTTTTTCTGAGTTTTATGTTTTTTAGCACATTTGAGATTCCAAACTACTAACCAGTTCATGCAGGTTCTGTGATTAATTTTTTGAGAGATATTTAAATAAACTTGTATGTTTAAATATTTTTCTTAGAATGTATGTTGCTTAAAAAATAAACCTCACTCAATCTTGAATGTTTAAAAGAATGAATCTCACAAATCTTGAATGACATAAGGCAAATAAACACACTTTCTAAGCTTTCTTTTTGCTGAGTGGGAAATGAATTGAACATGTATGATTAAACACACTATTGTGTCTTTTGCTTAGGTAGAAAATACTTAGTTGCTTTTAAATAGGTTTAATTTGGAATGAATATTTTTTGGTGTGTTTGAAGAAGTGTTTCTCAACACTTCTTTCGAGCTATTTGTCATTAGTTAAAACCCTTTAAATTAAGTGACGCATTGATTAAACTATAGCCGTATCCTCTCCCCTCGCCTTCGCAGATCTTGGGTGAAGAGAAAGTTTTGCTTAATCAAGCTTCTAGAGAGGCCTATCTAGAGGGAGTGCTTCCCCTTTACAGGATGACCCCAAACTGGTAATCCCTTCGGCTGGTATAGAAATAAGGTGTGACCCAAAGGTCCATTTTATCCCTTCAAGCTTGGGTGGGTCGTGTTCAATGGTAGTCCATACTGAGTGAATATCCTCATCATACTGGCATGGTTGAACTAGAGACTTAAGTGTCTCATGCCATACAAATTGATTGCGGGGATGCCACGAAATCTTACTAGCAACCATAAAGTAGTAGCCTACCCGATTCACCTCCGAACAGTGATTTATTATAGTGCAAGGGGAGGAAATAATCTCCCCCCAAGATTCCCATCATATGTGTCCCAGGGTATTGTGTTGCGAAAGAGATCTTTGTAGCACGACAACAATACCTAGCAAAAGGCAAAAATACGAGCGCCCTTCCGGGGGTGACATGCTGTGTGAGCTGAAGGACTACCAAGAAATGGGCCTATAATATTTCATGCGAAGCCAAATTCCTAAGGTAGCTACTGTTTGAACTGTCTTTTGATGTGCTAGACCCAGTAAAAACATAAGTGGTTTGAAAGAATCACTTGAACATATGCAATCGAAATGTTACAAAGTTGAAGCAAGATCCCTTAAATGTCACATTTGATGTTATCCCTCAAGGTTTCTTTGTCCCTTGTTGGATTGTTTTGAGATGTGTGTCTATTATTTTTTGGTTTTCTTGTTCTTAAAATCAGTTCTTGCCATCAAACAATTTACCCAAAATCAGACTGAACATCAAAAATCTGCCCAGAATTTCAACACACTGCCTTAGACACAGTCGACCGTCTCCACTCTGGATCTGTTGTCTGTGCAGATCACTGTCTGCACAGATCATCATCTATGAAGATCGCCATCTATGTCTGAGAGTGCCATCATCGCTTCAAAATAGTGAGCTTCAAAAAATTGGCCAAGATAATCAACATTTGACCATCTACAGGACCCTAGAATCACTTGTCCTAAACCATTTGTTCACTTGGCCAAAATTAATTTTTCCATGACATGACCAGTTTTAAGAAGCAAAAGAAGGTCAAACTTCCTACATCTCCAGTCCTTAGAGAGAAAAAGGAAACCACCCATAAATCCAAGGAATTCAAACACATTGCAACATCCATCAAACAAGGTATTGAACATCGTGAGAAACTTGACAAAATATCTACAACAATAACGTTTGCAAATTCATGGCCAAGTTTTCACTCAAGAGAGATTTTGTCACGCTTGAACAATATGATTAGGTAACACCTGGCTTTTGGATCATGCTTCCACTTCTTCCACCACCATCCTTCCTTTGGAGCATTAGATCAAAATCAAATCAAATCCTTAGGTTGAAAGACCTTAATCGAAGTATTGTGAACCTTCATCCTCAAACAAACACAAAATTGCTTGTAGACCATCAGTCTATCTCAAGTAATTTAAATCCCTTAGTGATATCCCATTTTTCTTGAGATCACAAGTCCATCTTCAGGTAGAATAGGTATTGCTTTAAATCCTTTGTGTTTGTATCATCATAAGGTTTCACATGCTTAGGTTTTGTCTCAAAAACCTTTAAATCAATTATCCAATCAAATCAATCTTCAATCCAATCAAATCAATCTTCAATCAAATCAAATCAATCTCCAATCAATGAATCAAATCTAATCCAATCAAATCAAAGATCATTGCTCCATTTCATCTCCTGCATCTCCTTGTCTTTCATTCTTCTACCATTGTATGGTTGTCACTTGATCCCAAGCTAGAAACATGAGGCGAACAACATTCAACACTAATCATGAAGAGAACCCATTTGCCACACAATACTTTAATGGAAGTGGGGTATGAGCTGAGGAAGTGGCTAAAGAAACAAAATTAGTGCACCAAGAAGAAAGACCCAACCAAGTAATTGACTTCCTTAGACACCCCTACAATTTGGAAATGGTTGAGAAGGCCATCTTTCATAACAGTGATGAGATATTTCTAAATCTCATCCATAATGGTGTCATAGTTCCTGTTGACTTTGATGAAACACTCCTTACCAAAATTTTCACTAAAGTCACTGTTGCCACTACAACAGTCGTGGCTTCTACTTCAAATGCTACATCATCACGTGACACTGGTAAAGGACCTGCTAGTGAACCTCCTATATCAATACCAATATCAGCACCTGTATCAACAACCGCATCAATACCATAATTAATACCTGAGCAAATCTAGAAAATCATAAGTGCTTTTCCAAACAATACTACGCACAATAGCACTCAAACAATGATGACTCAAGGAGCAAGTGCTAATGTCAACAACATAGGGCAAGTTTCTATGCCCTTGTATTCCTTGTTTCAAACAATGGGGGCAAAAACATCCGCAAATAATACATCACGAGCCTATCAATATATACCTCCTCCTACGATTGGTATGACCTCCATGGGCTTTTCAGCTGCACAATTTGGAGGAGGTGGAGGTTATGTACCCCCATTTCTCACACAAAGTACTCCAGATTTCACCCAACAATTCAATGAGCTCAAAAGTATTGTACAAGGTTTATAAAGTGGGGGCAAGAAGGAGTTTTCTTTTGAAGAGATTTGTCCCTACCCATTTGACAAGTCTATCACAATGCAACAATTCCCACCAAACTTTGAGATGCCTAAATTTGAAAAATACAAGGGAGAGACATGTCCTCTCCAACATCTCAAAGAATTTTACATCTCATGTCAAGAGGTTGCTTATAATGAAAATTATTTAAAAAGACTTTTCACTATGAGTCTTGGAGGCGCAGCCTTGGAATGGTTCATGGCCCTTCCTTATGGGTCAATCTCTACCTTCTCTGACCTTGCAAAGAATTTTGTTGGGAAATATTCATATAACATTGAGCATCAAGCAATACTCAGTGATTTATGCAATACCAAACAAAAGAATGGAGATACCTTTGCTAGTTTCTTACAATGATGGAGACATATTGCAAATCCCATGCCATGGAAAATACCTAATAGTCACTTAATCAACATCTTCACAAAGAATTTAATCTCTAAGATGTTCTTCCAAATGAAGATGGCTTCACCTGATACCTTTGAAGCCCTTGTCAAGAAGGGAAAGGACATTGAAGATGGCCTTTTGCAAAGAGGTAGCATCAAACATTATACTCCTTCCAATAATGATAAACCAAAATTTTGGAGTAAGAACAAAGGAGTTGTCAATGATGGAGTGAATAATGCCAAGCATGTTCAAAATGTTCAAGCATCCAACAATACCAATCAAAACAATCACAATAACAATCAGAATCAAAATCAGTACCGCAACAACAACCAAAATCAGAATCAGAATCAAAACAATAATCAGAATTAGAACAATCACAATAATCAACAACCACATAATCAATCATTCTTGTTCCCTCGCAACAACTACAACAATAACAATAACAATAACAATAACAACAACAACAATGATAATCGATAGCGACGATAATTCACAGCTTTAGCAGAGCCTTTAGATGTGATCTTCAAACAACTCACAGACCAAGGAATGATAGTTTACCCAAATACTCAACCTTTTGATGAGAATCAACCTAAACCTGCTTGGTATACAGATAATGAGTATTGTGATTATCATCACATCAAGGGACATGATACCAAGAAATGCATGAAGCTCAGACACTTTGTGCAAGACCTCATTAAGGATGGAAAAATTAAGGTTGAAGGTCAGAATGCATCCTCATCTAATGCAAAACTTAAAGTCTATAATCAACCTTTCCTGCCTCATAATCAAAACAATACATGAAATGCAATCCCCTATGACTATTCTACCAATACCGTTATAGGCCATGATCGAACATGTGGGATTCTAGATGAAAATGATATCTTTGGGTTTGATTCTCTTTGTGGCCACATTGAAGAAGTTGACATGCATGTTAATACTATAAAACTCAAATCTGTTGATTTTAATGCTACTACACGAAGACCCAGAGTCACTATTCAAGCTGCTAATAAACCTTCTACATCTACAAATCCACCAACTACACCATCTACTGTTGCTCGACCTGCCTCACACTTTGACTTGTTGGCCCAATTCTGAAAGACACCTGCATAGATATCCATTCTAGAGCTCTTGATGACATTGCTAATCTATAGAGAAGTCCTTGATAAAGCTCCAAATGAATCCCATGTTCCTGAGAACATTAATTCTGCACAATTCAAAGCCATGATAGGGAACTTAGCCGCACAAGAACATCTAGTTTTCACTGATAAGGACTTTAGTGGTCCTGATCCTCATCATAATAAATCCCTCCATATAGAAGGCAAAATATTCTCCACAAGAGTCAAAAGAGTCCTTATAGATGGTGGATCTAGCCTAAATTTGTGCACATTGAAAATGATTCATAACATTGGTCTTTCTGAGGACCTCATTGATGCAGACAAGAGAATTACAATAAAAGCTTATGATGATAGAGAATGAGAAAGCAAGGGTTTGATCACATTACCCTTGCAAGTGGGCCTAGCCCTGATTGAAACTATTTTCCATGTACTAGATGTAGATCTACCTTATAAAATCTTGCTAGGATGTCCCTGGATACACGCTATCAAAGGTGTACCCTCTACCTATCATCAGTGTTTGAAGTTCCCACATCACGACAGAGAAATCACAATTCTCGAAGATCCTGAGCCCTTTCAATATTGCAAAAGATTGGAAGGCAAACAAGCTAATTAATGTCCATTGAATGAATTTGGCTGACACTCCAATCAAGAAACCCCTGGTTCAGAAAATACATCAAAAACATCAACTACGGAACCCAAAGGAAAGGAAAAAGTTACTAAGGACAAAGCTACTGAAGACAAACCCTCCTCATCTGAAGCAAAGGCAACATTTACAGACCAAGGTATGGGAGAGTATAAAATCGAAAGTGCCTTATGTATTGGGAAACTCCCCTTGTCTCCAAAGTCTTATGGGAGACCATCACCATTACCCCTTTCCAAGGATAAAGCACTTATGCACTGCAAGTCAACTATTTTTGAACATTGGCGGTCCTTATCAGATGAACACATGGAATATAGTGTCCTTGATTGGCTCTATAATGATGAAGAAGAATGACCTGTAACTTTCCCCAAAGGAAAGTATCCTAAAGTTACTCCCATTATTGAAAACATGGGATATCATGGTACTGGTCTTGGAGCTAATAAAATAGGAAAGAAGAAGATCATAACAGCTAATGGTTATCCTAAAGGACATGGATTCGGTTCTGTAGAAACTAAGACTAACTTCGCTAAGGATTATTGTTTAGCTACCTCAGGTTCAGACACTGAGGAAGAGTTCTTCAAAATTCCTTTCCAATACATTGAAGATGACCTAACTGACAATCACCATGTCCTCACTATTACCCAAGATGACCTTTCATCCCCTTGTTTACCCCTTACAAACCCTGAATTAATTGACTGGGATTAGCAAGACTCACCACCGGCTTTGGACATATGCGATTCGGATGAGGCATTTTTAGCCCTCTTTGGACTTAAGAATCTCTGAGAACATGAACATCATATACACTATAGTGTACAAGCCTACTTTGGTAGCCAATTCAACTCTCTCAGTCACAAAAATGGAAAAGAAAATAAAAATAAAAATAATGAAAATACATCCTCTGGTGAAAACCTCTCGTAGGCACCTAAGGATGAAGAAAAATACATAATAAAGGATGATTCCTCTAGTGAAAACCTTTCTGAGGTGCTAGAGATGGGAGAGATTGACTTGCTATTTATATCATCAGAACTAGAAGTTTCCTCTATGATCATTGAAGATACCATTCCAATCAACCTGGGCACAGAAGAAAATCCACATATCACTTACATTGCAGCTTCTCTCAGTGACCAAGAAAAGAAAGACATGACGACATTCTTACATAAGCACAACATCAAATTTTCTTGGACATACAAATACATGCCTGGGCTTGATATAGATCTTGTCATGCATCATCTTGTGGTAGATCCAAATGCAAAACCTGTCAAATAGAAGCTTCGCAAGATGCATCCTCAAGTTGCATTAGTGGTCAAAGTAGAGCTTCAGAAGATGTTGGATGGTGAAGTAATTAGACCAATTGACTATACTGAAAGGGTTTCTAATATTGTACCAGTAGGTAAGCCTACTGGGGGCATTCATATCTGCACTGATTTCAGAGACCTCAACCTTGCATGTCCCAAGGATGATTTTCCACTCCTTAATATTGATATTATAGTGGATTTGATGGAAGGACATGAAATGTTGTCACTTATGGATGGATTCTTAGGTTATAATTAGATCAGGATAGCACCAGAAGACCAGCACAAGACTGCATTTACAACACCTTGGGGCACTTTCTGTTATCAAGTGATGCCTTTTGGTCTTAAAAATGCTGGAGCCACTTATCAATGAGCAATGACTACCATCTTTCATGACCTTTTTCATGTCATCATGGAAGATTATGTGGATGATCTTTTAGGAAAATCCAAAACAAGGGAATCTCATATTCCTATCCTTACCACCATCTTTGAGCAATTGGAGAAATATAAGCTTGGCTGAATCCCAAAAAGTGTGTCTTCGGAGTACAATCTAGTAAGCTGTTTGGATACATTGTATCACGGTGTGGAATAGAAGTTGATCCAAAGAAAGTGAAAGCAATCCTAGAAATTTCACCACCCAAAACATTGAAGCAATTACATAGTTTACAAGGCAAACTAAAATCAATCAAAAGATTCATGTCACAGCTGGCTGACAAAGTGCATCCGTTCTCCCATCTTCTGCGCAAGAATATCAAGTTTTAGTGGGATTGTTTGTGTCAAAATGCATTTGAGAAACTAAAAGGTTATTTGGCTAATCCCCCAGTGTTGGTGCCACCTATTTCTGGTTGCCCTCTAATTTTGTACATATCTGCTATAGAGGTTTCGTTGGGAGCCCTCTTGGCACAATTAGATGACACCGGCAAAGAGCGAGCAATTTAATATCTCAGCAGAACTCTTATTGGCTATGAGTTGAATTATTCCCTAATTGAAAAAGCATGTTTGGCTATATTTTTCTGTACATAGAAGCTATGACATTATATGATTAATCATAAAATTCATCTTGTTGCTAAAATTGATCCACTCAAGTATCTCTTGGCACGTGCTGCTCTTACTGGTCGTACAGCAAAATGGGTTATGATTCTTAGTGAGTTTGACATTGTCTATGTGGATCGAAAGGCCATTAAAGGACAAGTGATTGTAGATCAGTTAGCTGAAGCACCTTTTGACGGTAAACACCCTCTAATCATAGATTTTCCAGATGAATCAGTCTTAAATCTTTCCCCAAGTCCACCATAGAAGCTATATTTTGATGGATCCTTCACTCAGAAAGGATCAGGGGCAGGAATCTTGTTTGTTACACCAAAAGGGGATCTCATCCCTAAATCTTTCAAATTAAAATTTCCTTGTACCAACAATATTGCAGAATATGAAGCCCTTGTACTTGGACTACGACAGGCCATACAATGGCAGATTCTCACTCTATTGATACTTGGTGATTCACAATTGGTTATCAAACAAGTTATGGATGAATATCAAACAAAGGATGACAAGTTGCTTCCCTATCGCCGTACAGTTGAAGATCTCAAGACACATTTTACTGAACTAACATTTCAATAGATTCCTCACACAAACAAAAAAGCAGCAGATGCCATGGCAATAATTGGGTCTCTGATCACTATGCCAGAACACAGCGCATGGTGTGAGTTTCTTGTTGAGAATCTTACGGTCCCTTCCTATGACAAGCCAAATTCTAAAATGGTGTGTGAAATTGCTGATCCCAATTCCCCATGGTACTAAGAAGTGTATTCCTACTTGCGTGATGGACATACTCCGCTTACTTTAACCCCTAATCAACGTAAAAATTTCATTCGCCGAACTTCCTGATATACAATCCTCGCTGATACCCTTTACTAAAATCATTTTGATGGAACTCTTTTACGGTGTCTAAATTCTGATGAAGCACAAACGTCCCTAGAGGAGGTACATCAAGGAATCTATGAAGCCCATCCTAGTGGACTTACATTGGCCAAAAATTTGTTACACACTGGATATTATTGGCCTACTATGGAGAAAGATGCCTACAACTATGTGAAGAAGTGTGTACCTTGTCAGCAGCATGACAATTTGATACACGCTCCCTCCTAATCACTCCAACCCACCATCACCCCTTGGCCCTTTTCATGCTGGGGTCTGGACCTTGTTGGCCAAATTTTCCCTAATTCATCCAATGGCCATAAATACATCCTGGCTGCTACAGAGTTCTTTACCAAGTGGGTTGAAGTTGTTCCTCTCACCTACACTACTGGAAAATAGATTTTGAAGTTTATTCTGAACTATCTTATCTGTCACTATGGCATTCCTCAGGACATTATTACTGATAATGGAGGACCTTTCAAGAATAAGGATGTCACAAAGCTATGTAGGAAGATCAACATTACCCACCATACCTCTTCCAAGTACTTTAATCAAAGCAACGGTCAAGCTGAGGCTACAAATAAAACCATTCTCAGAATCCTCAAGAAGACAGTCGATGAAGCTGGTTGTGATTGGCACCTTCGCCTCAATCCCTCCCTTTGGGCTTACCTCACCTCCATTTGAACACCCATGGGAGCCACTCCCTTTGCCCTTATTTATGGTACTGAGGCTATTCTACCCATCAAAATTGAGCTCCCTTCCCTCAGAATCTCTCTGAAGAATCTATTGTCCAAAGAAGAATATAGAGTTGCCTGCTTGCAAGAGCTGGAACTCCTTGATGAGAGATGCCTCAATGCCTTAGACCACCTCCGCGTGTATCAAAATCACCTTCTCCTTAAATTCAACAAAAGGATCAAACCTCGTTAATTTGAGGTTGGTGATCTTGTCTTGCATCATAACATGAAGAACCTCCAGAACTGTGAGAAGAAAGGGAAGTTTGAACCTAATTGGTTGGGTCCCTTTATTTTTATAGCAAAGTATGGTTTAGGTGCCTATTAGATTGTGTCTCCAGAGAGAGATCCACTCCCTGATCCTCTAAATATTGTACATCTCAAGTGCTTCTATGCTTGATCAGTCAGTAGTCTATTGTACAACAGAATTTTTTTAGAAAATCCAAAAACATCAGAAAAATAGAAAATTCCAAAAACATTCAGAATATTCAAAAAAGCAAAAAAATCAAAAAAAATCAAAAAGCATAAAAAATACAAAAGCTTGAAAAGAAACAAAAAAATCAAAAAGAGAAAGAGAAAAATTTGTCCATATGTGAAAACCACTTTGGTGGCGCAATGGATAAGTACCATGGTGAAAACCTGTTTCAGGTGCCATGCGTAGTCAGATCCACCATCAGTTTCCACCATTTGTCTATACCACTTGCATTTCCTTTCATAATAAGTGTCGCTACCCATATTTGTGTAGGTAGTACTTTGACCATCCTCTCGCTTCCGTAATAATGATTCCCGCACGACTGAGCTTACCAAATCGCAAAACTGAGCTTTGTTCTAGACACAGTGATCGCAAATGTTTTACATCAAATCAGCAAATAGATTGACTTTCCTAATGATCATTCTATTCACGAGCAATTGCCAGCGAATTTCCATTTTCCATCAATCAATATTTAGCCCATCAGGATGAATCCTTTCGGTGTCAGCTGTTCTATCAATCTTCACATCAAAATTGTTCATGGCAAGAACTTTTGGACTGAATGACCATTTGGTCAGGATGCCTTTTTGTTGCTTTTATCTTGTGTTTTACTATGTCCTTATTGCGACAGCCTTGATCTCTTATATCTTGGTTTTTTATGGTGAGTATCTAGTGAAATACGTGTCTTTTGTGGTATGATCTGCTTGTCATAGTTTGCTAGTGCATTTATGTTTTGATATTCAGTTATGACTATGTATGCCTCACTGGGGGTAGGATTCATGCATCCCAAATCCCTT
>MU225923.1:1390485-1424057 GCA_018584345.1 Thuja plicata
TGAGCTCCACCTCATCCAAGCCCTCTCTCTCCTCCAAAAACTCTATAAATAGAGGTCTTTCTCAAGAGCAAATCATCTCTCATTTATGCATTGTTATCATGCTAGTTTGTTTCTAGGATTTCTTAAGTAATTTAGCATTTCATAACTCTAAGACATTCCATCCAATTTATTAAAATATTTGGCCCCTCTAAGACATTCCATCAAATCCTCAATCCTAGTATAGGAAATATATATCTAATATTAATCCTATTAATAGCCCCAAAATTAGTACAAAGTCTCCACTTACCACCTTTCTTGGAAGTTACTGCACATGGGTTGATTCTCTTCTTTACCAATCCTTGTTCAAGTAGCTCCTGCACTTGCCTTGCTACTTCTTGGTTCTTCTCTGGTGTGAGCTTGTAAGCTTTTTTGTTGGGAAATGAAACCCCTGGGATAAAGTCTATATTTGATGACTAATAGACCTCTTAGGAGGTAGGGTTGGTGATGTACCATCACTGAATATGTCTCTAAACCTTTCAAATAGTGCTTGAACCTCCATTGGTATAGCTTCTTGTGTAGTCTTTTCCACTTCCTTCTTGTTTAAGAGTTTCCATGAACTCTTTCCCACTGCTACGCAACACATAGGAGTCTTTGACTGGTCTCCTTCATCTAGAAAAGAGTTTATTTTGAATGTCTTTCCATACTTCTTGAATGAGACTGTATTTTCTTTCCCATCATAAATGGATCCTCTATCATATTTCCATGGTCTGCCAAATAGGAGATGGCATGCATCCATGGTAAACACATCACATATCAATTTATTTTTGTATTCTCCAATGGAGAATTCAACCCATGTTTTTTCATTTACAACGACACTTTGCCCTTTGTTCAACCATGTCACCTTGTAGGGATTACTATAAGGTATCTTTTCTGAGTTAAGCTTCTTAACTACTTCTTCTGATATAATGTTATCTATGGAGCCTCAATCCATAATATCCTTGCACACTTTACCAAGTATCTTGCACCTTATTCTAAACAAGGCTCTTCTTTGTTTAGGTTCCTCCTTAACTAGTTGTCTGATCAAGACTCTTCTAAACATCATATTCTCTCCCATATATGACTCAATGTGACTCACCTCTGCTGATTTGACACTTGATGTGTCTTCGTGTGCATATTCCACTCTCTTTTCATTTTTTGAGGAAGATGCCTTCTCTGGATACCTATAAGAAGGATGTCCTATTTGACCACAACTATAGCACTTCATGCTAGCAAAATAAGAATTGCTTCTACATGCACCTCTTTCTCTATTAGAACCTCCTTGAGTTCCTCTACCTCTTCCATAACCTCCTCTATAGGTTGTCTCATTACTATGCTTGGCATGTTTAGACTCTCCCTATCTTTTTTGTTCAGTCCCTCTTCCTTGGTAACCATCTCTATGACCTCTTTTGTCTCTACCTCTTCCTCTGTTCTTGGAAGTTTGATCTTGTCTCCTCTTTCTCTTTTCCTCAATCTTGAGGGATAATTGATAGAACTGGTGTACTATCTTGGGACTTAGTAGAGTCATCTCCTCTTGAATGTTCTATTTTAGACCATTCAGGTACCTAGCCACCTTAAGGCTTTCATCTTCACTCACATTATACCTCAAACAAAGTTTTTGAAATTCTTCTGTATAGGAATTTACATCAAGATCCTTTTGTATCAAGCTCTTCCTTTTATTATGCAATTGTATTTCATAGTCATCGGTCATGTAGGCTTGTTTCACCTTGAATACCATGCCCTTCCAAGTTGAAATTGGATTCTTTCCTTCTTTCTCTCTTTTTGCTTAAATGAACTTCCACCATGTTAATGCAGATCCTCTAAGTCTTGATTTTTCCACCCTTACCTTATGTGCTTTTGTGACTCCATCACATTCAAAATTGTTCTCCATGCCCTCTATCCAATCCATGACTAGATCTACTTCCATCCTTCCACTAAGCAGTGGTATTCCTTCAAGAGCCTTCCCACTCATGGCTTTCAAGGCTTTCAAGAAGGGATCTTCTTGCAACACAGGGTTAGGTTCTGGAGTTTTATCCTCTTTAGCAACCTCTTTCCCTTTGGCTTCCTTCCCTTCAAATTTTTCATGCCTTCGTCAGTCTTTTCTTGCACTTCACTCCATGCTTTCTCTAATTGGCCATTATTTCTCTCATTAGCCTACTATCTACCTCTTGGTCATTGAACTTCTTGTCCAATTCCACATTGGTCACCATGATTTAAAACCCACTGGACTCACAATCTGACATACACTATGCAATCCCAAAGATTTTTGGGGCTCTGATACCAATATAATAGGGAGGTTGGATGATCCAACCACAAGCTCATGCTCTTAGTCTTTCAATAGACTTTAAGGTGATTTCTCTACACACTTACTGAAGGTTCTTGATCCCCTTGTCCCCTTAACCAACCCAACTACCAAGAAAGAATTACTAAACCAAGACTTCTACTTGGTGCTTACTAGCATTCAACTCACTATCCCTTCAACTCACCTAAAGGACTTCCACCCACATTCTTGTAAGGTAATCTTGTAGAGGTGAGGAGGTGTTCTTTGAAATTGCAATTTGATCAACTAGTGGTATTAGGAGTGCCTCTTGATTCATCTTTATAGTTGATTTCTGAAATTAGATTCAAAATAGACCTAATGGATATTAGCCCTATTAGGTCTCTTATTCTGATAAAATAGGGATTTTCACCACTTCTTCCCAAAGTAACCCTACAACTTTTCTTTGGGTTCTAGGTTCATTTTCCAACCCCTCAAATATTTTTTGGGTCTTAGGGTCCCAACCTTCTGTATAGTGCCCTAACCTAAAATGTGTAGTTTTAGAAGGGTTTTGGGACTTCACTAGCTTCTTGGCTACTCTGCAAGTTTTAGACTCCAAATATAATTGGAACAACCTTCTCCTATTCACCAATTATCTTTTAGACTCCCAACTTTAATTCCCAATAGCTGATTGGGTCTTTAGTTCACACCTCTATAATTTATGCACTCTACAACAGTGTCTTCCCTAGCCGGGCTCACCACTGGCTCACCTAGGGAAAGACCTTAAAAAAATTTCCTCTACATGTGAGGGCCCAATCTCCTATATATGTTATGTACATGGATTCTAATCACTATCCCCAAGAGGTGGTATAGTTTAAATGGTGGGATAGTGAGCTAGGTCTCCATCTTTACAAACTGCTTGGTTTAAACCAGTGATAGCGCAAAACAAGAAAAATTATAGAAAAATAAATAAAGAACTTCAAAATACCAAACCAATAGCACAAAAAGAAATAAAAACAACAAATATAATCTATTCACAAGCTATAATGCTTGGTTCAATCCATATTCAATCTACTGATACTCAATAACTAACAAATGCACACAAAACAACACTTCTCTATATTTTTCAAAATCAAAATCTGTACAATAGGTGTCTAACCTTGGCATTAGGTCATAAAATGTCTTAAATAGTTCATTCATTCTATTGGTTTCAACTTAGGTAACTTCTTCATCATTTTTTCAAACTTTTACAATGTTGTCTGAGCAACTTTTAAAAGTTGCAAAATTTGTTGAGCATCTTTTTGCATCTTTTTACAACTTCAAGAAAATGAGTTCAAACACTCATCTAACCTCATCCTAGAATCAAAAATAGGGTGACACATGATTCTAAAGAACTTCAATTACTAATTACATCATGCTGACATCATCATCTCCACTAACCAATCAGGTGGCTTTACAATAATTTAGCCCCTAATTGCAACTTTCTAAGGACTTAAGACTTAACTAGACCCTAATCCCTATTGTACTCACACACTATGGTCAACATGACCTTATGAAATGTACAACATGCCCCAGAGGGCTTCACACAACAAAATTTCATAGGATTGACTTACCAACCCATGGGTTCTCCTTTACCAGTACACTGACAGTTTGGTAGGCCACATACAATATCATTAAAGTTCACAACCTACGCTTGGTATATAGGAGACTTATTTGGGATGGGGGCCCTGATTAGTATATGGGACAACTATGTAGGAGCTTATTTTTTTAGACTAGGCTACCTGGGATTACTTGGAGGCTATGGGAGACACTGGGGTGACACCTGAGTACCAGGATTACATGGATCGACACCCCTTCTCATGGTTTATAGATATGGTTTCCCAAGAGCCAAGGATTGAGGAGGGAGGTCCTGCCCCTATCGATGTACTAGCATCAGCACCTAGGTGATCAAGAGGAGATCCAAGTGTTAGATTGAGTAGAGAAGCACTAGTATTAGGGCAGCGTAGGAGAGGAGAGGGTGACAATTTTGGCTTTGTGGGAGTAGATGCCCCTATTGGTGAACAAGATGCCCCCATTTTGGACGAGGCCACATGAAAGGTCTAATAGTAGTAAGATGTGCAAGGATATCAGGTAGAGCATGTCAAGGGTGAGGAAGAGGGCCACAGATAGTAGACACCTCAAGATGTCATTCGATCACTGAGAGAGAGGGTTTGAGGTCAGAAAATTGAGGTATATGTGGCTCAAGCGAGGATAGTAGAGTGAGATCAGCGGATAATTGATCTTATAGTTGATTGTGATCATAGGATTTATGTTGTGACCACTGAGCACGACCAGAGGATCCCCATGTTTCCTGTTGAGCATGACTAGATTCAACGGGTGGCCGCACATCACACAAGTAGGGCTTCTTACTATGTTATAGCCTACAGTGCTGCTATTCCAGTAGTGAGATAGGTTTTCCCTTTCTCGTAGTACATGGCTTTTTTAGAGGGTTATCGCATGTTGCTAGCCGATGAGGCCATTCTTCCGTAACCTCCACCACTACATGTTCCTTCTGGTGCTGAGGATATGGCCGAGAGCTACCTCCTATTGCTGCTACATTTTATATTTATCAATTTTGTACCCATTTTTTCCTTGTATATGATGACTTTCTCCAATGACATATTTTGTATATCATGATATTTTGATGTACCCTCTGACATTAATTATATATATGTACAGAGACATGTGATTAGATCTCATTGTACTTGTGTTCACTGATGCTATGAGATGCTTATTTCCATATGATGTTCTAAATAAATGCATTTCTTTTATGATCATGTATGCTTTATGATGCTCATGGATGACTATGTAGATGTGTATGCAATGTAATGTCTATGTGGTTTTCAAATGGATAAAAATGATACTACTTGTGATGATGCAATGTATATGTGATTGTTATGATTTCTTTTATGATGCATATACATATGGATGCAACTTAATTATGTGATGGATATATAATGTGAAATGATCTATATGATGAGTTATGGATATGCAATGCACTAGATATGATATGAAATTCTTCTAACATATTTTTATGAAATTGTTGTTGTCAGCACTGGTACTCGATCATGTCTTTGTATCCAACACGCAACTTGACCACTTGACAAAGGTAGATTAATAAATTTGAGCTTAAAATCCCACATTGGAGAGAGAGAGAGAGAGAGAGAGAGAGAGAGAGAGATTGTGTTGTTCTTACACTGTGCAACTACAATGCAAATACTAACATGAAGAAACCTAGGACCTAATCATTGGGTTTAAGCTTGGATATTTTCATCATTGAGAATTTGGAACATCAGAGTTGATACAACCATCACTGGTGCCACTGCGACCATAAGGATATGAGGATGACTTTCATCAGATTAAATATGGGAAACCAACGTAAGCATCAAGGCACAAGGGACAAGATGACCTCAAAATTGTTTCTTTTTGATATTGCAAGGGTACACTAGTTTCAAGGCATTCAAATCCAAGATTACCATGAGTGCGATGTTTCGTAAACAAACATATTAATAACAATCAAGGAGATAGTTTTGACCTCACCTTGGCGTGAAAGTAAATGGAGTTGAGGTATATGAGGATTTTCCACCTTTATATGGAGCTCTTATCATAGACACCCAGTTTATATGGGAACTCTTATCTTCAACATGTGTTTGTGAGCATTTTGTGTCTGTCTATGTGGGGTGTTGAGAAACACCATCGTGCGTGTGAGTGCATCGTTCTTGATTTTTATCGATCCAATATTTAGGTTTATGTTGCATTATCCAATGTGTGTTAAGAAACATAGATGTGTCCAAATACATAGTGTTAAGAAACACTATTGATTAGGGCATTCAGAAACACCATTACATTAGTTAAAGATTATCCTTAAGGAATGACTAAGATACTGACTATGGTTTGGTTTATCAATTTGATCAAACTGGGTTGCTTTCCCCTAGTCACAAACTTCTATTCAAGATGATTGACCTAACTCAAACTACTGGGACAAAGCCAATTTTATTTCCCCTAAAATATGGCTCTGGATTGGTTTCAAGCCATGAGGGTTCTCAGAAGAACCAAAGTGTCACAAAACTTACTGAAAGCTATGCACAAGCTGAAGCAAAGCGGTGTCAAGACTATCATTGATAGATGGAGCATGTTAGTGATTTTTCTTGTAGGACCTTTGTTAAGAATCAATGCTTGACTCTATGATTCCCAAGACATGGATCAAAAAAGGAAAATTCTAATTGATGAGGATTTAATCCTCCTTTTAGCTCCACGGACTCAGGTGGGTGTACCTTTTACAATTTATTGCTTCTCAGTAAATTTGACAATGGATCAAGAATTTGCACTTATTTTCTCCTTCCTTTTACTGCAATAACTAATAACACATTTTACAAATGAATATAACCAATATTATGTAGAGATTTACAAGCCAGACCATGAACTTAACAAGAGTAAATACCAGTGAAATAAGGATTCTCATCCTTCTTCTATTTGAGTTCTAGAATCAGGCAGGCTGACCTAATGATTCACTCTCCAAGGAATCAATAAAAATACATGTATTTTCCAATACAAATGATAAATATTTATGTTCTTTAAATAGAAATATAAAAGGATTGTTTAGATTTAATGTTGATGATGATAACTATTAGCCAAATCTAAACCAGTGCCTAATCCAAGGCAAAGAGTCAAATGAAATCCATATTCACAGAAATCTCTTAATGTAAACACATATAGAACTCAGATGAGATGCCTTAAAAGCCATATTTTCATTCCCATATCCATGTATCAGATTCTTACACTAATATTTAGCCCTCTGAAACTAATTTTAAGAATTACTCTCTCCTTGAAAGAAACTTAAAAGATAATCCCACAGTTACCTTATAACCAATGTATCTAAAATGCCTTGCAGATTAAATATACAAGAACTCAAACAAAAATACAAGAAGACATCATAGATATGAAACAGGAACTTCCATTGTATTTTATTAAATTATCTCTGGTCAATACATTCGGAATGACAAAAAGCTTAAAACTAGATAAAATTCAAAAATTTGCCTCGCAGTTGTGAATTCGCCACCTTTTACAATATAATACAGCCTTCCATATATATTAGACACTAGCCATCTTGGAATCCTGACAGAAACAAGATGCAACAAGCTTCAGATGACTAGGCAAAGAAAAAAGTGCTAAAAGACAAAAACAATTACATTTTAAGTCGGTGGAGGAAATACACTTCAGTAGTTGATTTGAAATCATTCCAAATATTTTTCACTTGGTACCTTTGTCCATAGATATTCAGGGTAACCTCTGAAGTTGTTATGAGACCTAGTGACTGCAAATATAGGATAACTTACACTATTCTTGATGATGATTACCCTCCCTATGCTCATTGATCAGGTTTCAAGTCTCATTCACTCCTCATTTATCACATCCAAATCAATTGTTGTTGGCTTCTTCTTCTTTGGCTTGGTGATGTTGTCCCAAAGTATGACCTCATCCTTTGTTGGCCAACTCAAACCTTGTATACTTTGCAACTAATTCATCTACCTTTCCCACTTGGCATCAATAATAGCCTTGACATCTAAAACAAAATTGACAAAGTCTATTTTAGCTTTGAATGCTTCATCTAAGGCTTTATTTAATCTATCCATATCTAGGACATTTTCCTCTGTTAAGAATGCCTCTTTCTTAAGCAGAAAAGTGTCAAACTCTTTTCTCCATTCCTCAACAGACTTGATCTCATCATTTTCCATTTTTATAGGAGGGATAAACCTACTCAAATTAGGGCCAAACATACTTACCCTTGCTTGAATTTGATTGGCTTTTCCTTTGAAAAATGATAATGAGGTGCCAATTTGTTCAATCATCTCTCCTACCTGGCATACTGCTTCTGGGAGATCTGTCCTTTGGGGTTGCAATGCCTCCAGCCTTTCAAATAAGGACCCCTTCCTAACCATATATTGAACAATGGGTCCAAAGTTTCTATTTGTCCTTTTACCTCTTTCTCTAAATCAGGCAACTTAATATATGTCTTTTGCACTGTATCCAATTTTCCTTTCAGGATATCTATCCTATGTTGCAAGATGTTCAACAATGCAGATAGGGAAACTTCATTCTTATCTTATTCCAATTTCTCTATTTCTTGTGGAAAGTCCTCAGTGGTATCTATCTGCATAGAAGAAACTTCTTTGGCTATGGGAGGAAGAACTCTGGGGGCCTCTTCCAATTGCTTTTTCAGAGCTTCTACTTGCCCTTGTAAAGCCTTGATTTGTATTAGGCACTTCTCTCTATCCTTTGCCACAACAATTGACTCATCAAAGAGCCTTCCATACCTTGCTAATAATTGTTTTTTTTCCTCATTGAGGTGGGAAAAGTGGGTAACAACTAATCTCAAGATCAAAGGTGTTTTGGATAGTCCAGATGATCTTGTCTCCATCCATATTTTCTTCAACACTAACCAGAGATGGCTTTTGTGTTCTTGGAGCTAGGGACCACATAGCTAAATTTTTGGATCTTGGATCATATCCACATCCCCTTATCATTTATCCAATTTGAGTCTCATAACACAGATTATCCTCTGGTTGCTTCCTAATTTGATCAATTATAAATGCAGAAGATAAATCCCATCTGGGCACAAGTAAAATTCCACTGGAATTTACCAATTTCCTAGCCTCCTCTAGTGTGATGGCTTCAGATTCAGAATCATAGGCTTTTAAATCTTGCAAAGCTTCACTCTACATGGTACCACCCTCTATTATCTGCAACTAAGATCCAACTTCTTGTTTCTTTCTCCAGATAAGAAATTTATTGAATTCATCAATCTTGATGAATGCATCATCATTCAAAAATTCTTCTTGATAAATCTCTCTTTCATCTTGGCATAGTTGGAGGTGCAATTTCACCTCTTCTTGGATGTCTTTTTCTTTTTTTATTTCCCTCTCTATTAGTTTTCCTTAATTGGTGATGATATTGCCTATCACCAGTGATCAAGGCACTTATTCTGTCTTTCTTTGTCCCTTGTGTCTCTGTCTAAGAGGGCTCTCCCTGTTCTATTCTTTTCTTTTTCCTTGGGGGCTCACTTGTTGGCTCAGTGTCATGAGCCTCTATGCTTTGATCAAAACTAGGTGGCAAATCTATCTGAGGTGGACTGTAAATCCTATATCCTCCCTCACTATCTTTCTCATACTCTAAGGATGAGTTCTTTTCAAGGCCCCTTTGTTTCTCCTCAATATGATTTTCCAGCTAATTATACAGGGTGTCATATATCTCAATCATCTTTGTGATCCTTGTCATATAGGGTAATCCCAGAAAAAACCTCCAAAAGCAATACTTACTTTTTCATCTCTTGCTCCAGATGTATTAGGTCCTTGTACATTGCAGCTCTCTTCTCTGCTTCTTCATCTTCTAGGATATTTACGATAGCATCCTCTTCATCACACCCCTCATGTTCCTTGATGGTAGTGACACTTGGGTTTAACAACTTCTTAGCACTTTTGATGAAGCCTTTAGGATCCACATATATGTATAAGGCCATGCTCATCTTTCATTTCCCTAACCACATGTTTACTGCATCCATGGCCCTCTTCCCAATAGTGAAATCGACAACACTAAATTGCCTTGGTGTAAATGTTCTTTTTTTGTGGGGGGGCAAGTGTTCTTTGTCTGTCCACATTAGTTTCCAAATGAGCTCCATTAAGGCAACCCTTGGAGGTACATACCTTGGAAGTATATGTGGAGGCTAAGAGCACCCATAAGTCCTAATTAATGTGTATGTCTTTTCACAATAAAAATCTCCCCAGTTATAATCTCCTGGCCATTTGTCCACATATTCACAAGGTCTTAGAAGTATAAGAACCTTGACTGTCAGCCTAGTTACATTAACACATAACAAGGATAGAATTGGATGTGCAACCCAATTCTAAAATCCACAGTACTCATTATCATTAGAAGTATAATTTTAAACCCTACTCCAGAATTGTACAAGATTTGGTTGGCCTTGGAAGTGCATCCTTGGTCTCAAATCATCTGTATCCATGCTATTTATGTTGAAGAAAAGAACTAGATGCATTAGAATTAAATAATGCATGAATTTAGGGTTAGTCTTCTTCTGGATACTTATGAGGCCCTCATGTATCCTATCAATAACATATTGAATATAGTCAAAATTAGTATTTACATGGGAGTTCTGGATGTCCAAGATTATCATCAATAAATCTTTAGGCATCTTTTCAATTTTCCCATCAATCCCCAATACTCTAAAAAGGGATTTTCCTATCCTTGTTACTATAAAAGTAATTGAAAAAGTGATAACTAGAGCACCCTGGAGTGGTGGGGTCCCTACAATTCAACATGTAGTCAGAGAAGTATTCATCATTTACCTTTTTATTCTGGTTGGTTCTAGAAAGCAGAGCAATGAACTCATATTAATAGTTTCTTTTCCCTTTCTATTCTTCTTTTGCATCCTTTCCTTCGCCACTGGTTGAAGCCTTGCTTGATTATGCTTGACTCATGTTCATTGGTTTGGATTTATCCTTCTCTTTGAAATAGGCTTCTCTCAATTGCTCTGAAACTTATGCAATTTTTGCTTTGTTGCTCTGAAAACTTTGGTAAGCAGAATGTACAAATGTTGTGTCTATTTATCATTGAATCCTCAATGCATCAGTCTAGTAAAGAACCTGGAAACCATAGCTCAATCACTTCTGTAATAACTCTGTGTGTATTGAAATTAATTCTAATCTAGTTGTGGCACTTGAAGTTGACAAGTAATTGAATTTAAATTCTTGGCTGGAAATATTCACGAGTGCTTTTTATCTTTTAAAACCTTATTATATGTTAAAATGCTCAAGATGACATCTGATTGGCTTTTTTTTCTTACTTTTTACAGCTCAGTAGATTACTTGTACTTTGTGAGGATCTCCAATATTTTATTACCCTATTTTTTATATTGTTTCCTTGGAATAGCATGACAACATGATACTTAGGATTTCACTACACTAAGCTCTACCATAGTCTATCTGGAGATTACACAACTACACTATCTCTATATCTCTGAGTGTTTCTTCTGACCTAGGTTATATTATGAGATCTAGCACCAACCATAGGTCTCTTACTTCATCAACAGTCCTCACTGAATCTCTAGATGGTTTTCTTAACTTTGACTTTGTTCCAAGATTCAATGCTAGCCACTCATTCTAACCTTGCTTTATCTCTGGTTCACCTCTTAACAATGAGTAACTTATCTCTACTTATCTCTGAATCTTGCAATGTAAATTTACATGACTTTACTCAACTATGATCAAATCTGGAGATTCAGAGATAAAGGAAATGCCACTTTGTTGAGTAAAACTCTTAACTTGAGTCTCATCTGTAGATCTAGTGACATTCGTTCATCTGAGATAAGATCGACGATTCTCTCCAAGTATTTGAGATTTTAACTTAACCTTAGGTCCATTCATAGATTAAGCGACAAGGTGAAGGGATAACTCTGCTCTAACTCTGAGTTAAATCCTGAGATTCAGAGATGACTAAGTCTCTGAATCGCTGAACACTTTGCCTTGACCCATGGTTCATTCAGAGATCTAGCACCAACATTTGATCTTTTTTTTGATCCATGGTTCTTATTTGATTTCATAGTTCTTAATGCTAACTCCAGTCTATTACAAGATTATGAGATAAAAAATATCTCACAATCTCCCAATGTTTGTACTAACTCTAGTCAAGTCTCAAGATTCAAAGATAAAGATTATCTTTGAATCGCTGAATAATTTTCTTAACTCAGGGTTTATTTAGTGACTAGAAAAGAACCACAAATTTCTCTTGCCACTTAGACACATGCCTAGATTTTAGCCCATTACCTCTTGATCGCTGAATGATTCATGACCTTTTAAATTTTTGTAGCGATTTAGCACCAGACACACATCTCTGTTCTGATCAACGGTTGAAATTATTTCTTGGAAAACCTAACTTGGCTTTGAAATAACCATAATTGACCTTAATTCATTTGGATATTTAGCGACTAAATATATCTCTAAGTCACTGAATAATTTTTATAACTCAGGTTTAATCTAGATACCATGCGCTAGCCTTAGATATTTTCTTTTATCAACAATTAGTGCTAAGTCTCTGAATTATTTTGTACTTACCAATTCTTTCTAAGATTAAGAGACAACCCTTGATCTTTATTTTGATCCAATGGCTCATGATGAATCTCAAGACTATTTCCATAACTGCACTTTCATTCTAAGATCACGCGACCAAGCAATTTTTGAATCTTGAAATAAACTTTACTAGACCTGGCCTCAACCGCGGGTTCATCTGGAGATTGGGAGATAACTGATAATCCAAGTCGTTGAATGATTTACTAACTCTGGAGTTAAACTAGAGATTACATGTAGATCACATGATCAAACCAAAGATAAAAAAAGATAGACATCCCTCACTCAAGTGCTGAATAAAAGCTTGACCTTGGCTATATCTAGAGATCACATGCTAGCCGCTCATCTGAAATGAGATCAACGATCCTCGCTAAGTCTTGAAATATTTTTCTTAACGCTAATTCCATCTGGAGATCTAGCCAAAAATAAAAAAATAAAACTTTGTCTTGGCCTTGGGTTATATTATGAGATTCAGAGATAAAGGTTATCTCTGAATCTCCAAATACTTCTTATAACTTGAGTTAAGTCATGAGATTGATTAAAACTGCATCCACGGTCCTTGCTAAATCTCCCAATATTTGAGCTGACCTCATCTTTGTCTAGCGATTACGCACTAACCGCATGATGGAAACAAGATCAACCGCCTACGCTTAATCTTTGAATTCATATAATTATATTCCTTTCTTCCCAAGATTAAGAGATAAGAGCTTGCACCTAGTCCAGACCATAAAGAATATTTGATCTTGATCATGACATTAGGAGATAAAGGCAAAGATAAAAAGCACATGACTTAAAAACATTTAAGTTACTTGACAAAAGTAACTTCAAAATAGAACAAGGTCACGAGGACCTAGGGTTTTTTCATAGCAAAGACTTAAAAAACTTAGGGTTTAAGGCTTTCATCCATTTACAGTACCACATTTCTTTGGGAAGAAGACACTTTCAAAAAACTTTGAGGGTATATTTGAAGACACTTTGAATTTTAGGGCATAAACCGACATTGGAAACAAAAATTTTAGCAAGACTTAGAAAACACAAAATAGTCCCAACAGAGCACTTGAGTACAAGAGGTACCTATTTACCATGTTTTCACCTACTTGGCAGAGATTATATTTTTGTTACCAAGGCGCATGTTTACCAGGTTTTCACCAAGGCACTTTTTTCTTTCTTTTTCATTTTTTTGTGTTTTTCTCTTTTTTTTTTTTTAAATGTTGATTCATTAAGCTGCCTATTGCTAGGTTTTCACCAGGAAGATCATTTTTTTAGGACTTTTTTGAAATTTTAGCTTTTCTTCAAGACTTTTTTCACTTTTCTATCTTTTTTCTCAGGATCATATAGATATGTACATGTTGCAGGACATTGAGAATACTCAGGTGTAGAACTTCTTCAGATGGAGAGTGTTGATGGGCTCCCAGAGTTGTTCTCCTTCTGGTGTAGAGAGTCGATAGGCTCCATAGTCAAATGTTGCACTAATGATATAGGGACCCTTCCATTTGGGTTCAAACTTCCCCTTTTATTATTGATGTGATTGATTGTAGGGTTTTCTCTCAACACTAGGTCACCAACCTGAAGTTCTCTTGGTTTTACCATTTTATTGTATCCTCTTGACATTCTCTTAGGATATGCTCTAAGGTGATCAAAATTCCTCTTGCCGACGCTCATCTAGCAGTTCTAACTCTTGTAGTCTTGAGACTTTGTGGTCTTCATCTGTGATTAGTCTATGTAGAGAAACCCTCAGAGATGGGATTTCTACCTCTATGGGTAACACTACTTCTGCTCCATATACTAGAGAAAAGGTGTTTCCCCAGTAGGCATTCTAATGCTTGTTCTATAGGCGCATAGTGCAGGATTGATTTGAAGATTCCAATCCTTTCTAGACTTGTTCACAGTGTGATGCAAGATCTTCAGCAAATTCTTATTTGAGGCCTCAACTTACCCATTTCCTTGTGGGTATTAGATGGAAGAACAATGTTTATTGATTTTGAACTTATCACAAAGTTTGTCTATATTATTATTCTTAAACTGCCATCCATCATCAAATATAATGGATGAAGGAATAATGTATTGACAGATTATGTGGTTCAAAATAAATAGGGTCACTTGTTATCTAGTTTCTTTGGTGAGTGAGATTTCTTCAACACACTTGGTGAAATATTTTTTGGCCGTTATTATGAACTGTGTCCATTTGAAGAGGACGGATATTTATGCCTGATGAGGTTGAAAGCCCACTGCTAAAAGGGTCAATGTGTGATAAAAGGAATAAGCTCCCTGGCTGGAGCATGTATAATATTTCCATGGATCTGGCATTTCTTATATGTCTTGGATTGTTTGATTTCTTCTTTCTCCATGTCTGGCCAATAGTAACTAGCTCTTAACAGTTTTTGAGCTAGAGTTAGACAATTAGAATGAGAACCACAAATACCGTTGTAGACCTCAGCTAACGCACATTTGAACTCTTCCTTTTCTAGACAATAGAGAAAAGTACCATCTAACCCTCATCTATAAAATTCATTTTCTATGAGAATATACCATGAGGCATTGCAGATTAGGTGTCATTTTTCATTATGAGTTAGCGCATTAGGAATGACCTGATGGCGTAGGTAGGCGTAAATGTGTTGATAGTAGAATCATTCTTATCATATGATAGAACATATCATGTGGGAGTCAGGGGAGTTATAAGCTGGGAAATGAAGCTCTTCTACCAAGAACTCATAGTGGAAGTCTTCTTGTTGTTGTTGTTGTGAGGAAGCCATGGTAGTCATTGCATCAGTAACTCTATTTGGTGTCCTCATAATTTATTGGAACATGATGAAGGTGAAATATTTATTGAAATCATCAACCATTTTTTGTAAGGTATGAGTTTATCATCCTTTTTTTGATAGATGTAATTGATTTGGTTGATGACTAGTTGGGAGTCACCATGAATGTGCAACTTGGGAATGTTCCATTCAATAGCCAATTTGATTCCATTCACCAAGGATTCATATTTGGCTGTGTTGTTTGTAAAATAGAACAAGATCTTTTATGCCTTAGAAATAGAGTAGCTCTGAGGAGTGATGAACAACACACCTACACCTAAAACTTGTTGGGTGAAAGAGTCGTCAAAGAACATCTTCTAGGATCGATGAATGATGTGCAAAATGGATCCATCAGGAAACTCAACATTGATGGGTTGATCATCTTGTAGTGGAGCTTCAACCAATTGATTTGAGATAGCTTTCAATTTTATTTCCTTATGTTCAACATATTTAATTTCAAACTCACTGAGGAGCATGACCCATTTAGCTAACCTGCCAGTTAAGGTAGCTTTTCTTAAGAGGTACTTCAGTGGGCCAATATTTGCAACTAGTATTATAGAGTGTGAAAACATATAATGTCTCATTTTTTGATATACAAGCACAACTACTAGGAAATCCTTCTCAATCACTAAATATTTCATCTCATATGAGACCGAGGTTTGACTAATTTATTAGCTATCTCGCTCCTTTCTCTCATCTTCTTGTGCAAGGAGTGCCCCCAGTGACGTTCTTGTAGCTGAATTGTACAAGATCAATGGTTTTCCATGTGTTAGAGGCATTAGCACTGGAGGGTTTTACAAATACTCTTTGATTTGATTAAATTTCTTGTTAGATTCCTTGTCCCATTGATAAGTCACTACCTTACACAGAGTTTTGGTAAATGGCTATGCCTTATCAGCCAGTTGCGAGAGGAACCTCCTGATAGATTGAATCCTTCCTTGAAGCATTCTCATCTGACTAATGTTATTTGGTGGTGGCATCTCCATGATTGCATGTACCTTTACAGGGTCTACCTCAATGCCTTTTGTTGAGATGATATATCCCAATAGTTTATCAGATGTTACACAAAATGTGCATTTCTTTGGGTTTAACCTAAGCCTGAACTTCTCTATCATGTCTAGGATCTTTCCTAGATCTTGTAGATGTGTGGATCTTTTCATGGTCTTTACAAAATTATTATCCACATAGTCCTCTATGTTTTTGTGCATCATATCATGGAATACCATTGTTATAGCTCTTTGGTAGGTAGCACCTACATTTTTCAATCCAAATGGCATGACATTCCAAAAAAAGGTCCCCCAAGCACATGTGAAAATTGTCTTCTCTTGATCGTCAAGAGAAATTTTGATATGATTATATCCTGAGAAGTCATCCATTATGGAGTACATCTTGTATCCAGTTGTCATATCAACAATCATGTCAATATTGGGCAGAGGAAAGTCATTTTTTGAATAGGATTTGTTGAGATCTCTAAATTTAGTGCACACTCGGGTGGAATTATCTCATTTTAACATAGGCACGATGTTCAAGATCCCTTCTATGTAATCAATGGCTCTAATGAACCCTGCTTTGAGAAATTTCTCCAAATCTGCTTTCACTAGTAGAGCAACATGAGGGTGCATCTTTCTGAGTTTTTTCTTCACTAGTTTGACTCCAAGTGCAATTGAAAGACGGTGCATTATAAGGTCTAGATCCAATCTTGGCATATCCGAGTAAGTCCATGCAAATTTTATTTTCTTTTCTTTAAAGAATTCAGTGAATTCTTTTAGCCCCCCTATGGATAGGGATTCTGCCAAGTGGGTTATATGCGAATGTTCCTAAGTTTTGATGTTCACAAGTTGTGTTGGATCAATAAACACTGATGGTTGCTTTTGAAAGTGACTAGGAAAGATATAAAGTAGCCCATCCTTTGGCACCTCAGATAAGTTTTCATTGTTGGATGCATCTTTTGTTTTTACTATTTTATCTTCTGAAACTACCACAATGTGGTTTTTTCCTTCACAATATTTAATTATTTTCATTTTGATTTTCTAAATGAGGTACTTTATATATGCTTCAGTCATTTTCACACTTGGTTCACTAGTGGAAGAGGTGACCGGTTCAACAACATTGAGGTAACAGGCTAATGCATACTCATTGGGGAATGTGGGCATGTTCATGGGTTGTTCTTATAAACTCTATTTAATGATTTTGGGATGCATGAGTGGCAAGGGTTTGATAGTTTCAAGGTTTTTCATGGTATGTTCATCATATACTTGGACTGTTAAGTAGAGTCCTAGATTAGTACCTTGTATAGACGTGTTCAAATTGACAAGATCCCTAACAAAATCATCGAATCCCATGTCATGGATTTGAGAATCTAACTCATCATACCTAATCCTTGAGCCTTCACCTACCTTGAGTGGGGTCACATATTGTTCCACTGTATCAATCTCCTTATCTTGGGTTTCTTCAGATAGACTATCAAACCCATACTCATGAGAGCCTGCTTCATCTTGGGCCACCATATCTAAGACATGAGTGAATTCTATCCATTGACCCCAATTAGGGTGAGTCCTTCCCAATAATTTTGTGATGGTTATATCCCCTTCTCCTTCATCAGGACTATGTTGGGAGGTTGAAGCTTTTCCTTTATCAGGAACCATTGGTTGCTCCTCTGAGACTTTCTCTTCAATAGCATTGACCTGGGGATTATGTTCTTCTTCCACATGGATACATCGAGGAATGGAATAAGGATATTTATCTTCCTCATCAGAGTCATCCCACTTGCAGATGGTTGTGTCTCTATTTCTCTTTTTCTTAGCTAATAAGAAGCCTGGACCAGTTGTATACCTAAAACTTATATGCTTGAGCTCTATCAGTTCCACGAGACCATTTTTTTAGACCCTATAGGTTATTTTCCTAGATAACCCATGCATCAAATCAATTCATATATTTATCAAGGGATATCTCAAAAAATTTCACATCATTATCCTTAGGTTCTGATATAGCGATTCCAAGTTGGCTTTCTCTTCATTTTCATCCTCTAGCGGTACACTTGTGTGGATAAAGCTACCACCATAGATTATCTTTGTTTATTTTTTTGATGGTTTCATCTCTCCTAAGGGTCTCCCATAGGATATGGGTGATGTAGGAAGAGATGTCAGTGATAGAATAGGTTCCATTGTGTATCTACCCATGCTAGTGTCTCTAATTTTAGCTTCTTCTCCATTTATTTCATCAACTCCCTAGCTAACTCAGAGATCGAAGGTTCTCTATTGTTTAGAATGAGAGTTTTAGGTGACTGCCTCAGTGCATTATAAGCATAGTTGGAATCTATAGGAAAGATGACTTCAACACCATTGAACGAGAATTTGATGCACTGGTGATAAGTAGATGGGACAGCTTGCATCTCATGGATCCATGGTTTTCTCAACAAAATGTTGTATGCCATTGGAAGATCCTACACTTTAAATATGACCTCTCTTTTGATAGGACCCACTCTGATAGGTAGAGTCACAAGACCTTTGGAAGATCTCTCTTATTCATCATATGCCTTTATTTTTATTTTTATTTTACGATCAATGGCGTGTTTTATAAAAACTCAATTGTTCTATTAGCTTGTAAGTACAAATATTCAAACTTGCACCTCCATCTATCAAGACGCATTTGACATGATGCTTGTGGATCATGACTTCTATGTACAAGAGGAGACTGTGAGGGTGACTCAAAAAATTATCATCTTCTTCCAAAAATGCTAGGTAGTGAGGTGAGGTCAAGTGATCCACCATGGATTGAAACTGATCCAAGTCTAAGTCCTTAGGGACATTGGCAGTTGACAAGGCTTTATCCAAAATATCTCTATGAGATAGAGAGATTTTGAGAAATTCAAAGATGGAGATCTAAGAATTCATTCTTTGTAATTGCTCAATAATGTTGTATTCAGCAGCATGAGATGAAACCAGTTGTTTGGAATTTGATACCTTTGACGTAGTCACAACTGGATATTTTTTGGTTGATGTAGAAGGTTTGGATGGTGTTGGTTGCTTACTAGACGTAGAAGGGTTGGAAGGTCCATCTCATCTTAAGGTGACCTTTTCCTATGCGCGGGTCACAATGTTAGCTTCTCTAGACTCTTTCTCATTTTTCTTGAAAATGATGACATTGCAATAGTTGGGAGAGACTGGCTCAAGCATGTGAATGATATTTTCATCAATGGTTCCATATGTGTATTTTATTCTAGCACCTTTCTTGGAGATTTCCCCTTTCTCATACTCATGTAAGGGATTTTTGAATGCTTTATGATCAAGATTCATGGCATGATTGCCAACTACAATTGTTTCATTTCCAATAAGATCTTGAATCTCATGTTTGATCCTCATGCATTTCTCAATATTTTGTCCCTTTTTCCTATGAAATTTGCAGTAGTCATTATCACTCCCCCATTTTGGTTTTACTTCTGGTTCATATGGTATGGAGTTGTCTAGCAATGTGATCAGTTTATTTTCCAGAAGTTTCTTGAGCGTTGTTTCATAGGATTCACCTAGAGAAGCAAAGTTTCACTTGCTTTTGGACCAAGGTTTCTCCTTCATGAGATTACTGATTCCTTTTGAACTAGGTTTAGCAATGTTCTCAATAGATTTTAGGGCCTTTGTGCTGCTTGTTAGATTAAAAATTATTGGCTTTGGTTGAGGAGAAATGTGATCAACTACTCCATCACTTACCACATGTTTTTTTTTTTTCTTGTCTTTGGAACTAGAACCATACTTGCTTTCCTTGTAAAGGGTGACCTCACCCTTTCTGACAAGAAAGTCTTATATTTTAAGTGCAATCTTAACTATTTTGTCAAAAGTGGGTAGATCTTGCATTTGAATAGAGAATTTTTACTCGGGTAGTAACACATTGGTGAATATATCCATTTTCTTAATTTAGGTATGAGACATGGATATCAAGAAAAGACTCTCCTCCATCACTACAGAAAAGTTAGAAAAGTTTCTCCCATTTTTTGTTTGATATTACACAGATCGAACATTGTCACGGGATGTTATATGTTGTACAAATATTGTTGTAGAAATAGATTTATCAGTTCATCCAAAGTTTTTATTTCAGTGGGTAACTGTGAAAAACAATTCATGGCCTGGCCACCTAGACTCCAGGGAAAGAGATGCATGAGGTATGTCTACTAATGCATATATTATGAGCATATAGAAAAAAATTCCTAGACACGATCCTATGGATCAAATTGACCACCATATTTGTCAAATTTCAGGATTTCCACTCCACATGGGAACAAAGGTAAGTACAAGCCTGTATCAAAATGAAATAGACAAATGGTGTCCATAGAATATTTGATAGTTGCTTTCTCTTTTCCCTTTTTCATATCTTGCATCTCAATTTGCAAGGTTTTCAATTTTTTCATTAGCGTCAAATGAGTTTATTCCTCTTTTGTGATGACGTCTTCCGCTTTGTATTAAGGAGGAAGTTGGGCTCCTTGTTGTGCCAATTCAAGAAAGTATTGTTCTCTTTCTTGAGTCATAATAGTTTTCATCATCCTGAGAAAGTATTCATCATTTTGACATCTGAGGATACTGGCCTCAGTGGGATCAAAGTCACTCAAGGAGTGCTAACTATTATTATCCCGAGCACTAGCACTATGATTACTACATCTAGACTAATTTCACCCTTGTCTTTCTCCTAACATTCTTGAATCAGGTCACCTATTGTAAGGGGAGATTGATTTTTTTGTAGTCTCTGACTCCTGTATGAAAAGAGGGTTTTTCTCAAATGGAAAATATTGTCTCTCTTGAAATTGTCAGAGCTTCTAGCTTGGATAGGCATAAATCAACTGATTTTCCCAACAAGTGCTAAAGTAACATCGACGTGTTGACTAAGTCCAAGAAATATGATGAAGATAATAGGATAATGTCAAATTGAGAAGGATAAGCAAAAGACTCTGATTTTTAGTCAAAGTTAACAAACCCGCATTCATGACTTAGAATAAGGATAACACAGACAAATAAGATCGAACTAATGGTGACACACTAATCAATAGACTAGAAGAAAAAATTGATTTTGCAACAACAGAAGTCAAACTACAAATGGATTATAGCCAATGAAAATAAATAGGAAGAGATCACTGGTTTGAACCATAATTGCAGGAGACAACACAAAAACTAACCAAAGGTCTGGTGAGCAGTAAAAAAAAGTTCAACAAGACAATCTAGACTAATTTATCAAAATGAAGTACGAGTGAGTGCAGACTCATATGATTATTCCACACGTATGACACAAGGAACTAGGTTTATCATACTAGAGGGCATACGATAGGTCAAAATACACAAAAAATGTACATCACCGTACAAGCACTCTCACCAAAAGATATGAGTATTCTCACCATGTGATACAAGTAAACAAGAGCAAGATCCTAACTTGTAGGAGTTAGGATACAGGGTCAGACAATAATATTCCTTTCTACTCTTTATTTAATTGGTTTTTAATTTTTGGATTCATTGTTTTAGGTTTTCAAACACATTTAATACATCAGAGAATAGAGTAACCCAAGCACAATAGGAAAATGATATATCTAAGGAGATTGGTTGAGTGGAAAAATTATCACTCACAAACTTAGGTACACACCCAAGAGCTAATTATAATATGGTCAAAACAAGCCATGCAATGGGTCTATTGATGTTGTATTATCCGACTCCAAGTGCTAATGGTGGCACAATATGGTGAGTGCCTTGGGAGAGTTACTATCTCACTTGCACTTATATTAGTCCACTTTCGGAGGTGATCCGGGTGACTATTGTTCTAGGGTTCTTAGTAAGGGTCTCCATTTGAATACATCCTTTATGTTTGCACAAGTTTGATTGAGGCGTATAGCCTCACAAAGCACCTTAGTATGAGTATTCACAACAACGTGATTGAGACCCAAGATCCCTACTATGTGTTAGGCGAGATCTAAGTATAAGCTCAAATGGTATTCATCTTCCGAGACTTTAATCTCAATGAAGTGATTTATTTATAGTGATTTGGAGTGGCTTGGCATTAGCCTTTCCTCAATTGGGTCATTCTCACAAGGTGATTACTTTTTACCATAGTGGCACGCCCTCTACAAGGTGATTATACCATAAACAAATGACAACCATACTTCTAGATTTTTTATCATCCCTGAAAGGGCGAGAGCATAATCTACTAACATCATTTCCATTTCAAACACATCAAGAATGTCATTCTTTAATTAATGTATTTCATGTGAGGTTCCTATCTTAATAAAAATAAACACAATGTCAAGTCGATTTGTGATTAGGAAACTTGCAAGACATCGTCAGTAATTTGATGTTTGATTCTTCGTCAATCGTCCTGCAAGGGTGTTTTACAATAGAAAACTTTGTCAGTCGTCCTGCAGACAAATGTGAGGCTATGAAAATTAGAAGACTACAAACAAAAAATGTTCAGATGTTAGAAAAACCTAAATTAAATGCTTGTTGTTAAAAACCATAATAAATACTCGTACGAGTATACATGTGTCCCAATACGAGAATCTACAATAAAATAATGCAATTTTTAGTTCTCACTCTCAATGCATAGTGAGAATGCTCATATGAGTCTGGAGAGTGAAAAGTACATAATAGAAATCTGAGACTCAAGCATTTTCAAAAAAGTGAGGTCAGAAATGAAATTTTCTACCCCACAGTGGGCGCTAGAAATGTGTGTGTGAAATATGGACCTCTAAACTATCAACACACAGTTCAATATTTCATTACATGATTAATTCTAGGAAAGCATTTAACTATGAAAACAATAAATTAATCTAAATTGACGTATTTCCTTCTAATAGGTAGGAGTATGATTTTTCTCTCAGATCATCAAAAACCCAGTGACTTGACACTGTCTAAATGAATGATTTGCAAAGATGTTTATTCTATGATGTAAGTACAAAGAGATTCATCCACTCATTAGCTTGGTTTATTTTAAATCCCAAATGAAACTTTCCTATATTATCAATTGAAATGCTTGAAATATGTAAACATGCAAAATGAAAAATGCTTAATAAAAGATGATAAACAAAAATAGAATAATAGTTCTACTAAAAATTCTTGGGATCCTTTGTGATGAAAATGAAGCTTTATTTTATAGGAAATCTCACTCTAACTGACATTCTAGATTGCACTTCAAAGAATAGACAAGATTGATTCAAAGAAGCGCAATACTTGTGCAAAGAAGACCATTGGTTGAGAGAGTTAGTTAACTGAACTAATTGATCACTCATTCAGGAAACTTCTAAAATTGAAAGAGGAGTTAACCGAGTCACCTTTCAGTTAACTGGATTGTTTCCAAAATGAGGAGAAGAAATGACTTAGTTAACTTAACAAGAAGGATTTGTTTCTAATTTGATGTTCAGTCAACTGAAATGATGACACATAAATGCATTTTTGAATGTTTAAATGCACTTTTTACTTAATTTATTAATTTTAATTCCTTTTTACATTTAATTGACAATTATCTACTTTTTAATTAATATGCTAGGATATTAATTAATAAATGACAAGGTTTAATTGCCAATATTTTGAGATTTAGGAATCGAATAATTAAATCAAGTGAGATGATAGATTAGGACCTAAGGTTTAGGTTAGATCAGATTGAAGAGGATGAATTTCCTTTAGATTAGGAATTAAGGTGATCAAGATTAGGGTTTTCTTGATTAGAGATCTATATTAGGAGCTTAGGGTTTAGTTGACCATTTTTAGGTCATTACAACTGCTACCGATGAGGAAATGAAGAGTTTAGAAGATCTCACAATGTTGATAGTAGAGAGGGACTATGAGAAGAAGAGATGAGAGAAGTTAGCTCAATCAATCATTTTAGACAACAAAACACTCACTTTGGCTTACAATTGGGTAAAGGATGCATTAAATGAATGTGGTAAAATTCTCAAATCTATATCTAACATTTCCCAGTTCTTGAAATATTTAGAGAGGGATAGATGTGAAGCCCAGTAGGAGCATAGATTGCTTGTTGCAAATTTTTATCCTATACATGAGCATGCTACTACCTTTGGTGCTAAGGTTATCAATATAAATCACAAGTTGAAATGATATAGGAATAAGAAAGACAAGAGGATAGATAGATTAATGTAGTTGTAGAGTTTGTTGATTGAAAAGTTAGACATTTTGCAACATAGTGTGAAGGAGGTTGAGAAGGCTTTAGCATTCCCTGATGTGTGCACAGTTGATGGTTTAGAAGAATTAGCAATTTTTCTAAGTGGACAGATTTCCATTGTGGAAAACTTACTGAAGACTTGGGATAGTGATCTATAGACTTTGAAGGGTAACTACAATAATGTTTTCAATAGAATGTAACTAGGTTTTTCTACTCTTACATAATTAAAATTGTGACACTTTGTGTAATATCTTTGTCATTGTTGTCAAAGGGGGAGTAGTGTAAATAAGGCTAAAATTTGGCTAAGTCCATGAAAATGCAATGTAATGGTTAAGTGAGTAGTAAACTTGTTTTTAGTTCCTAGAGGTATCTTTTGTGCTATCAGGGATAATTTTAATGCTTTGCAATGTAATGTATTTTTCTTTTATGCATTAGCTAGGCACTTAGGAAATTTTTCTAAGTGTTCCCATCAATGCCAAAGGGGGAGATTGTTGGCTTTGGGTGAAGATGATCTAATTTTAATCATGTGATTTTATTGTGGTGTTTTCATTGTTGGAAACATGATCTATTAGAGGCATGAGATCTATTTTACCGATGGTGTTGAAGGGTCAAATTGGAGAATTGACTAAGTGTTCAATCAACCAGGAAGAAGACAGTCTGCAAGGTACATGCAACCAGATCTAGATTTGGAGATTGAGTTCAGGTGTGTGGTCATGCATTTAACATCTACAGAAGTGTCTATAGCTATATCTGTGACCACATCAGTTAGATTGAAGAATTGAGCTAGTTATCAAAGATTGAAGTTACACTGGTAGGAAGAACATGAGTAAGGCAGAGTGAATTTAGTTAAATCAGCTAACCCTCCAATATAGTGTTAGTAAATGTTTTATTTATGACTTGTTAATGTTGTGTTTACTTTATTGAGTTGACCAATGCATTTTGGCATGATCAAATTTGACTTTTATGATGGTGGGTAAAATATTTTTTTTGCAAAGGCTGACTTGGAAAAGTTGTTATAAAAGAAGGATAAAATAAATTTTTAGGAGAAGTTGTGATGATGTGATAGGTGGTTGTGATTGTGTAAATATGAAGAAAGGAGATTTGATGTTTTAGGTGGTTATGTGATTAGAATTATAGAAGATCTATTAGACATGAAGTGTCATAATCATATCATTCATTCTTGGGTCTATCTCAAGGCAGGCCCTAACAAGTTTGTAAGTCAAATCCTTTAAATAGGTCACTCCTAATAGGGTGAGAAGGATCTCTAACAAGATTTGGATTATAAATCCTTTAACAAGGTGACTCTCAAAAGGAGTTTTTTATCCCTTAATAGGGTATTTCTTGACAAGACTTGTATTAGCTCCTAACCGGGATAAAGATACTCTTAACTAGGTATACCCTTAGTAGGGTGTTTGTAATTGCTCCTAACAAGGAAGATTTCAATGGTGCACTAGTAAAATTTTTGGGTTTCATCCCACGCGTGGTTTTCTCCCTCTAACAAGGGTTTCCATTGGAAAAATTGTGTGTCTTGAGTTTTCTTTGTGTGAATGCTTTATCTGTTAAGATTCTATGTAGTAATTTATTTTACATGTTGGTAATTGTGGAAGCTATTAGAAAATAGTTTCAAATTTGTGGTTGCACTGATTTACCCNCCCCCCCCCCCCCCCCCCCCCCTCAGTGCTTTTAAATACTAACAAAATTTTCAAGAATAGAAAAATGGAAAGAACATAAACACTTGCTTTCTATTATCTTCAATTAAACAAAATTATAATATTCAAAAAAATAACATGCTACAACCACATGGGCATTTTCATTACAATATTTTTCAAGACAAAGCCACCATCTACACAACTAGAATTGAACCCTAAAATTTCCCTTCATCCCTATAAAATTAGCACAATTAACTGCCTTATAATATTATGGAAAGTGAAATTTTCCCATTTTGGCGCCCATCGGTTCAATTTCCCACCTTAAGTTATTTTTATCACTCTTACTTTTGTATTGAAACTTGGGGCCTGAAGGCCCAACTTCCAAAAACCAAAACTTGTGAACCATTGAGTCGATTGGCTATTATGACCCCATTTCTGAAATGCCACAAAGCGCTCTACACCATAGACTTGTGAAGCACTAGTTGATCAAAGTTTGACCCCTTTTTGGAGCCTCTAAGGCCTTCAAAACTAAGTTCAAAGTTTTTGTATCACCTCGCCAAAACCAAAAATTCAATGTCTTCAAAATGAGACTTTGTCTTGCCATGAAATTTATTGGCAAGCTTATATATCCAGAATGAACCTCCAACGAAGAAATTGTAACAATTTATGCTCACGTCAAAACCTTACTAAAAATAGTAAACTTGCCAAAAATAGTAACATTTTCCAAAGATAGCCCTTATTGAAGACTAGACAATATTTTTTTGGGTGATACAAGATTTCTCTTACAACCTAGATGCTCCTGCATCATTGATCCACTACCCCCATTAAGTTTTAAAATAGATCCATTATTCATGTTCCCTAATGTACCAATATATTCCCTTGTTCTTAAGGGTAGTGTCATTTATTCATATTCTACACAATATCACAAGGTTGTGGTCAATAAAACAAACAACCCTAATTATTGTACCCCCACCAATTCATATCCATCTTTAGTCTTCATTACTCTCATGCCTCTTGAACACAAAACTATACCAACTAATAAAGGGAAAGTTATCATGAAGGAAAACCTCTATACTAGATCCCCTCCTAATCCTAGGTCCCCTATCAAGCTCAACATGAAAACACACCCACTATATTGGCCACAAAGGAATCACCCTACCCCCCTAACTCAAAAAAATCTAAATACGAGACTATTCTTGAAGACTCTAGAGATCTATGTGCTACTCTATTATTTAGGAAGAATCAGATTGTCCTACCTACTAAAACTTGATATATTGTGTGGATAATATTGATAAACTAGGTGAGTAGAGCTTGAAATATTAAATTTATTATGTTGATTACAAATCTAAAAATATTACCAAATATAAAACTAAATCTAAAATGAACATGTGAGAACCATTCAATAAAAATATAAAATCAATCATACCAAAAGAGACTGGATTTATGTGGAGAAATTTTTGGGGAAAAATTCCACCCGAGAATGAGGGAAAGTATATAATTAATTTTCAAAAGAGAGACTAAAACAATAATAGACTTCACTTCTCCAAATGATCCCTGTACTTCTTGGAAAGGTCAAAGAAACTATGTTGAAACAACTATGCCTTGGAACCAACTTATAGCCAAAATGAAAGAATAAACCCACTTTTTTTCCCAAAACAATGGGCCAAAACCACTTGCCAAAAACTAACGCCTTGGAGAATAAATAGCCAATAAATATAATAAAATAATAAAACTCTTCAAGTGAGTACTCTTTGGGTGCCAAACTTAAAACCACTTAGACTTTAGACATTCCAAGCGCTCTACAACTTCCAGTGACTATCCAAATCCCCAAATGGACACCTCTTCTCCTCCTAAACTTGGTCTTCTTATGTATGAACCTTCATGTCTTAATATTTATGTGGTAATTAATTTATTTTATCACCTCTTCATTCCCACCTCTTAAAAATGCAATACAAATAGCCATAAAGTATAAATATTTTCTATATCATGTCCTAGGGAACACTTTCCAAGGAACATGGAAACATAAGAACAACTTAGGATTGTAAGATTAATGTCACCTTAGCCTATCATTCTCCCACTAGAAAGTGTGCATTGTAAATAGATTGAAGAGACACATAAAAATAAAATCAAGTAACGTGATCAAGGCCCATTCTTGCACCAAGAGAACTTATCTATGGTCACTAGTTTCATAAGAGGATCTACAACATTATCAAAAGTTTCAAATTTTTCTATCGATACCTTACCATTCTCAACGATCTCTCAAAAAAAGTGATATTGAACATCAACATTCTTAGTATGAGTATGATACATAGAATTTTTGGCCAAACATACAACACTCTAACTGTCATTTTAGGCTCACAGTCTTGTAATTAAAATTTATTCCAATACCAAATCTCTATAACCATATATCCTCCTTAGTGTCATGAGTACCAACCTTATACCCTACTTCAATGGTAGACAAAGAAACAATAGGCTCCCTCTTACTCATCCACATCACTTCTCCTCTGAACATAGTAAATACTTAGTCATTAGCGGACCTTCATTTTTCCACGAGTCTTCTTCCGAATTTGCATCAACAAATCCCTATTTTTTTAATGAATTAACCACATCAGAACCATGATAAAAAAAATAGTAATGATAAGTTCCTCACAAATACCTAAACACCCATTTTTTAAACTACCAATGGTCTTTAACAAGATTAGACATAAACCTACTCAAAACTCCCAATACTTGGGCTATATCCAATCTAGTGAAAACTATTTCATACATTAAACTCCCAAAGGAACTAGCATAAGGAACCTTAGACACATCCTCATAATCATCATCAAATATCATACACATATCTAAACTCAAATTAGTGCCAACTAGAAATGGAATACTAACTAGCTCAAAATCGTGCATATTGAATCTCTATAAAATAGTATCAAAATATCTACTTTAGCTTAACCAAAGCTTTCTGTATATCTGATCTTTTCTAATCCCCATCCCAATGATATATTTTTCATCCCTCAAGCCCTCCATGTCAAATGTGCTATAAATATGAGCATTTTTTCTATAATCATCACCTTATTTATAAACAACATGTCATCAACCTATAAGACTATGATTAATATCAGATTATCAATTATCGTAACATAAACATAATGATCTTCCTCACTCCTCATATAACTCAATTTCAATACAAAAGTATCAAACTTTTGGTACCACATCACAAGTGACTATTTCAAATCATAGAAATATATCTTCAACTTGAAAACCAATTATTATTTTCCTTTCACAACAAAACCTTCAAGTTGTCACATATAGATCTCATCCCCCATATCCATATGCAAGATAGTAGCTTTAATGATCATTTCCTCTATCTTAAAATCACAAGCAGTAACAATAGAAAATAAGAATATAATAGAAGTCAATTTTGCAACAATAAAGAAAATTTCACCAAAATCAACTCCCTCTCACTGGGAATAGCCCTTGGCCACCAATTTGGCCTTGTATCACTCTAAATGATCGTATAATCCAAACCTCTTTTTAAATACCCACTTGCATCCAATGGACTTCCTTCCTTTGGTAAATTTTATAAGATCCCATGTGTTACAACTTTATAAGGTCATCATATCCTCCTACATGGCCTACATCCAAGACTCAATTTCCTTTGAAAAGAGAGCTTCCCTGAAGGATCTAGGGTCATCGTCAATGCTCAACAAAAAAGATATACAACAACAATCTGGCAGGCTATACTTGTCAGTTGGATTTTGTTTTCTTGTGGACCTCCTCAAGGTAGGATTTGGAATCAACCTATTTATTTTCCTCTATATTCTCATCATGTACATCATATAAACTCTCTAACACTCTTCTTCATCATCATCCTTATATCCATCTAGCTATTCTTCCACATGTGCATCTTTTTTCTTCTTAACCTTTGTTTCAAAGTGAACTATCTTTGTATTCTCCTTTTATTTTTCTTCTCTTGAGTAATCTTTAAACTTATTTTAAATAATGTCTCTAGAAATGATCATTTTTCTAGATAGAGGATTCCAAATCTAATAATCCTTTGCATTCTCACCGTGAACAACAAAAATGCACTTATGAGCTTGTAGATCTAGTTTAGATAGGTTCTCGTAAAGAAAATGAATAGGAACATTTAAGCCTCGCAACCAAAGACTCTTAAGTGTGTAATGAAAGTATTTCTACTTGTCTACATTTTATATTATTTTTATCAATAATAACTTTATTTTTATCAATATAGTTAAATAGGGAGATCTATTAATATAAAAACAAGCAGTACCAAAATATTCTACCCAAAAGAATCTATCCGGCTTAGCACAATTTAACATGTTACTAGCTATGATATTTCTATCAGGATTCAACTATGTAGTTTTTTAGTCAAACTCATTGACCCATATTCCTACTTCTCAATTTTCCTAGCTCTTTCCATTATGGTTTGGTTCATTCTTTTTTCTACCCCATTTTGTTGGGAAGTATGAGGAGTAGTCTTCTGTCAAACAATACATGCATGCTTATATAACTCATTAAATTCCTCAGAACAATATTCAACCCCACTATCAGTCCTCAATAAATTTATCTTATAATCTAATTGTTTTCCACTAGGGCCTTATATTATTTAAACTTATTGAAAAATTCATATTTAGAATGCACAAAATAAATCCAAGTGTATTTAGAGAAATCGTCAACGAACGAAACATAATACTAAGATTTACCCAAATAAATAACATCCACTAGAACACACATGTCCAAATGAATAATTTCTAATATTCTCTTTGCCTCATATAATCATTTATGAAATGATCTATTCTAATTACCAAACACACAATGCTCTCAAAAAAGCATTTTTTCCAATAGAATAATCAAAAAGGTTGTCAACCAACATTTTATTTACAATGATCCTAGGACCTTTTTCACCAATGTGACCCAATATTTAGTGCCACATCTTTCATGCATTTTCATTATTATTTATATTGACACAGTTAAAAAAATAAAGGCATTAAGCCAAAACAAATTCCCTATCCAAGATACTTTAGCTAGCACCAAAAATTCCTCTTACTAACCTACAACTAGAATTGTCAAATGTGAAATGCATTCCAAAATCATTTAAATTGGATATAGAAAGAATATTTATCACAATTCTTGGAATATGCAAAATATTGTTAATGGTTTTTACTCTTCCATCACTAAAACACAATGTTACATTTCCTTGACCAACAACCTTTTTTGTATTGTTGTCACCGAGAAAAAAATCTCCCCCATCATATGTTTTTTAAGCGTAAAACCACACCTTGTGAGGACTCATGTGGTACAAGGCACATGAATCAATAAGCCAAGAATAATCACTAACAATGTTAGAAAAAATAAACAAAGAATCAAAAACATCATCAAATGAATTCTTCATGGAGGGATCGACGTCATTTTTCTTAACTCTATATTCCTTCTTCACATGCCTCTTTTCCCACAATTCTATGACTTAACTTTTCTCTTTTGGGGGGTTTCTAGTCATCCTTTAGACTTCTTCCTCTTTTTATCCCCTTTAGACCCTTTTTATTTTGACCTTCCTCATACATAGACATCTTGGGAGCCAACATTCATAGAAATAATTTTCATCTCTTCTAAAAGACGTATGGAAATAAATTTCTCCATCTTTGGCTATGTATTATCACTACTAATAGAAATAATTCATTTTTACAAAGATTTGGGATCAGAACAAAGAAACAAGATGCAATTACCTTCATCTTCTAATTTAACATCTATTGATGTAATATTACTTAAAATTAAAATAAATGTATTCAAAAGATCTTTAATAAATTAATCTTCTTTAATTTTCAAAGAATATAACCTTCTGTTGAGATAAATCTTAGTAGAAAAACTTTTAGATTGATATATGTCACCAATCCTCTTCCACAACTTGTATGTAGTATCTTTGCAAAAACATTCAAGAGGACAGATTGGTAAGAAACAATTGAATGGTTCATTATGTCTTCTTTTCTAATTTATTCCAATCATCATCTAAAAATAATTCCTTTGGTTTCTTTTCATGTGAAACTAGAAACCACCAATCTCTTTCCTCCAAAAGATATTCATCTTCAGTTTCAACATCTTGTACCTAGTGTCATTGGATTTATTAATGTTTGTGTGAGAAGTAGAAGCTATGACTTTTAATCCCTTTCTCAAATATTCAAAATCATAACTAAATTCTCTCTACAACAAAAAGGTTTCAATGCTTAAAGTGAAAGGTGTCACCCCCTTACTGAAATTGTTAGCTCTTATATCGAATGTTGTGAAACAAGGTGAATAAAGATTTCAATATTAACTTTCTTATTTGATTGTAAATATAAAAAGATCACAACATTTGAAACTAAATCTGTAATAAACATATGATTGCACTATTCAATGTAAATATAAAATCAATCATACCAAAAGACTAGATTTACATTAAGAAACCCTTTTGGCAAGAAAAATGTGAGACCTACATTAGACTGTTATAGTTTTACTATTTTGTTCTCATGCTTTCAGTAGTTTATGCTTTGACATACTTTGACTATCAGAGGATTTTTATACATTTGAGGATCGGTGGAATCCTATGCTATATATTCAGCACCTGATTTTGTAATCAGGGTACTTTTGAGATGTTTATGTTCTGATTTAGTTTCAGCTTATGTTGAAGTACTATATGGATCTAAATGTATGAATATAATATGATGAAAATGGTTTAGGAAACCAATGCTAGGATATTTTAGTTCTAAATGCAATGTGGTTTATATGCTTACATATATTATTGACGTTATGTTATGTTTGATATCATGTTGTTCTAGATCTACTGATGTGTGCATTGAGTGTGCAGGAAAAGTTGACCATGGATCTAAATCGGGGACCCAGTACTGGAACCTATGTAAATACCCGTGCTTTCCAAGGTCCTGTCTATATAAAGAGACATGGACCTCGTTTTTATGTGTTTATTTTGTGAACGTGGTTTGCATGTGTGTTATTAAATTAGTAAATGTTCATGTTATTAAGTCATGTCTAATGTTTTAATTTAATGTGCCAAAGTTGGCAAGTGTTGTAATTTAATTATTGACATGGCTAGTAAAGGGGAACCAAGGTAAGTCAAGGGTTAACTAAGGTCATCTAGGAGTAGTACCCAAGCTTACCTCAGGGTTAGAAGTTTTTAGAATTTCTTTGACTTATAAATCCGTAGGTTAACTTCAGGGTGAGTTTTAGAGGGTCTTTTGGGCTTCTAGGGGGTAACCGGGGTCAGTTTTAGTCACCCAACTTGGTATCCTATGGGTTATGGGTCATTTTCTATCACTAATGAGCCTCTAAACTCATTTATTACTCCCTTTAAGTGTCATTTTCAACTTTGAGCGAATTTGGAAGAGGAGTGTGACTTTGGTTAACCTTACTCTCTCTTCTACCCAAGTTTCATTTGACTTCACCCTTGGAGAGTTAGGAAGTGGTTTAGTTTGGGGTTGGTTAGAGTTACTTCACCCTTGGGTTAAGCCTTGCTCATGTTGGAGGTTTTCCTATT
>MU225923.1:1462588-1486888 GCA_018584345.1 Thuja plicata
TGCATAAGCATCTTTTGAATACTAACCTTATGCTGCAGGATTACTTGGAGGATTTAGAGCTTTTGAAGACATTCTTACATTTAGCATCCATTTCTTGCATCTTAGCTTCATATCCATGCTTTCTTAGCTTAGTTTCACTTTCATGCTCTAGAGTAGCTCATCTAGCTTAATTAGTAAGGATTTGTAACACTTGTCTTTCCATTTTTAGCTTAGTTGCATTGTTCCTTCTTTGCATAGCTTAGTTTGCATTTCTCATCCTTAGTTTAGTTGCATTTACATTTTCATTTGATTCTTGAGGACATTTGCACTCTTGCTCTTGTCTCCTTTAGAATCTCCCATTGCATGGTTTATTAGCAAGGTCATAGGCTTAATTAGCTCTAGCTGAGAACAATACTCAAAATAGCCTTGCACTCCATGCCTAGGGAGCTCTAAACCAATTTCTCAAGGTTTCCAATCCATGGATCCTCTTAGAAGCAATGGTTTAGATAAGTGCACCACTTGAGTGTGTACAGTGTGAACAACATATTAAATTTTACCAATCATGGATCTGTAGGTAGTCTGATTTACCTCTTTTGAGTCATCATCCTTAGAAAACTTATGTCCAGTAGACATAGGTGTCCCAGCTGGTCTGGAATCTTCCATTCCAAATTTCTTCAGTATCTCTTTGATGTATTTAGACTAAGTAATGTAGATACCATCCTTCATCTGATAAACTTGTAAACTAACAAAGAATTTGATTTCTCCAAATATAGACATCTCAAATTCCTTACTCATAGCTTTGGAGAATGCTTTGCATAAATCATCATATCTAGTGAATAGTATATCATCAAAAAATATCTCTGCTAATAGTCTCTTGTTTCGAGGTCCTTCTTTGATCTACAAGCTACTATTGTCATTAGTTCTCTGAAATCAAATACTTACTAGGTAACCATGCAATCTCTCATACCAGGCTCTAGGAGATTTTTTCAATCCATACAAGGATTTGTGCAATTTTCAAAGCATATTCCTTTGTTAGGATCAACAAAACCTTCAGGTTGCTCAATATAGACTTCCTCTTCCAGAATTCCATTCAAGAATGCAGATTTTACATTCATTTGTATACCTTGAATCCTTTATGTGTTGCATATGCCAGAAGATTTCTGACTCCTTCAATTCTTGCAACAGGAGCAAAATTTTCTCCATAATCAATACCATCTTCCTGAGCATATCCTTTACACACTAGTCTTGCCTTGTTTCTAGAAAATTCATCTTTTTCATTCAACTTGTTTCTAAAAACCCACTTAGTACCAATTACATTCTTGTCTTTTGGTATAGGCACAAGAGTCCAAGTTTATTTTTTTCTATCTTCTCAATTTCTTCATTCATGGCTTCTATCCATGTTTTATCATTCAAAGCATCTTTAATGTTTCTAGGTTTAATTTCACTAAGCAAACATGTACCATTAAGTCTGTTCTTTGTCATTATACCTTCTATCTGATATCCAATTATTTGTTCAGGTGCATGATGCCTTTTGACATATTTTGCAAGTACAGGTTCCTTCTTCTTTGATTTTGGGCTTGTTCCACTTGGTTCACCATGCTCAAACACTTTGTTTTTCTCTTCTGACTAAGACTCGGGTTCCACCATCTAAGACTCGGTTCCTTCTTTCTAAGACTCAGTTTCCTTTGTCTAAGACTCGGTTACCTCTTTTAGCAACCTAGGTTGCACAGTTTGTAACAAAGTTTGTGCTGATGAATTCATAGATTGTACCAATGGTTGTAGTCCAATCACCATTTCTTGTGTCTTAGGTATAGTGTTAGGTTCATAATACACAAAATTCTTGTAGTCATCAGGCTCTTTACTGTTATGTTCTTCACTTCTCTTTGCAAACTCAGCAATCTTCACATGTACACTTTCTATGACTTTATGAGTAGAAAGATTTAAACATTTATATGCTTTTCTTTTACAGGAGCATCCTAGGAATATGCCTTCATCACCTTTTACATCAAATTTTCCATTTATTGCTTCCTTCAAGATGTAACATTTACTTCCAAATACTTTGAAATAATGAACATTGGGTTTATAGCCATACCATAATTCAAAAGGTGTGTAATTAGTACCTTTCTTTAGTTGAACTCTGTTCAAGGTGTGAACTGCAGTCCTGATAGCTTCCTTCTAGTATTTGGTTGCAACATTCTTTTCAATCATCAAGGTTCTTGCACAATCCATAATAGATTTGTTTCTTCTTTCTACTATTCCATTTTTATTTTTGTACCAAGGGAAGTTACTCATCTCTTGATTCCTCTTTCATTATATAATTCATTGAACTCATTAGAAATGAATTCACCTCCTCTATCAGATCTTAGGAACTTTAGTTTCTTTCATGTTTCCTTCTCAACTCTGGCAAGGTACCACTTAAACTTCTGAAAAGATTATGATTTCTCCTTGAGAAACATAACAGTCATCATTCTGGAATGATCATCAACAAATAAAATGAAATACTTCTCTCCAGTGTAACTTTTTGTTCCAATTGGTCCACATAGATCAGTATGCACTAACTCCAAGACTTCTTCATTATTGTAATTCTTTCTCTTGAAACTAGTTTTTCCCATCTTCCCAATTTGACATTGTTTGCATATTGCCAATTCAGGTTTCTTGAAAATAGGAATACCTCTTACTCTTATGTTCTTTCTTATGTTGACTAGGTTATCAAAGTTCACATGACACAACCTTCTATGCCATAACCAGCGTTCTTCTACTAGTGCAATAAAAGATGAAATTTCAATGAGATCAAGACATAATAGATTACCTTTTGTTTGCCTGCCAATTCCAAGTAGGTTTCCTTTACCATCCAGGAGCTTAGCCTTACCATTCATGAATTCTACCTTAAAACCAATGTTATTTAGTTGTGCCACACTCAGTATATTATGCCTTAGTCCTTCAACCCAATAAGCATTATCACATTTTATTCCTTTAGTTAGAGAAATACAAGCTTTACCTTTCACATAGAGAGGTTCATTATTCCCAAATCTGACACTCCCACAATCATAGTGCTCAAGATGTTCAAATTTAGTTTTATCACCAGTCATGTGGTGAGAATAACCACTATCAATTATCCAAGTGTCATTAAAATGAAAGAAAAGTGCAGTCTTTTCATTTTCTTCATTATCCAACTCATCCTTAATAGCAATGTAAACCATTTCATCTTCATCTTCATCACTATCAGAATCATTTGCAATATAACAAGATTTCTTACCTTTGTCCTTGTAGATTTTGTAACTTTTGAAATATTTCTTTCCTTTGTATTTGTTGAACTTTTTCTCATCTTTGTCTTCTTTTTTTGGACACTTAGCAGAAATGTGGCCAACTTCGTCACATCACAAGAAAATCAATGGTATTCTTCCTTTGTATTTCCATTTTCCTTTGGAAGTTCTCTTTGCAAGTAGTGCTTCAATTATTTCTAGATCTTCATCATCAGCTTCATCATCACTATCATTGTCAATCTATTTTCATTTTCTATCCATATTACCAAGGCTTAATTTGGCTTTGAATGCAAACTCAATATTGCTAGGATTAGGAGAATAATTGTCAAAATTGTCCAACTCAAAAGCTGTTAGCCTTCCAACAAATGCATCTAGAGTTATATAATTACTACACCTCATCTCTTGAATAGCTGAAACTCTAATTGCATAGATATGAAGTGGGATTTCTCAATACCTTACTAACCATTGTTTTGTCTTCAATCTGTCCACCAGTAGCTCTGATGGCACTGACACTTTTCTTGATTCTTTCACTATATTTTGTAATGTCTTCTCTTTATTTCATTTTCATCTGATCAAACTGACCTCTGAGACTCTCTACTTTGGCTCTCTTTACATTTTCATCTCCTCCATGGATATCATGTAGTTTCTTCCACATATCATAGGCAGTAGGGCAGTCCTTAACTTCATCAAATTTTGAATAGATGAGTGAAGAAGATATATCAATAATCATTATGTTATGACTCTTCATGTCCACCATTTGATCCACAGACATAGGTCTAGGTGGTTCCAAATACTTGTGATCCAAGAAATGTAAACCAGTATCTCCAATAGTAGATAGATGTAGCCTTGTCAACTCTTTCCATGCAGTGAAGTTGCCTTTGTTAAGCTTAGGGGTCTCCCTTCTGTAAGACATCTTTGATCTTTAGCTTAGGCCTTGAAACCTTCCCTGAAAGCACCAAAAGATCTAATACCAATTTTTGAAAATGAGTTGAGTAACTGAGAGGGGAGGGGTGAATCAGTTACCACAAAAAAAAATCCAAGTCACTTAGATGTCTTAATCAAACTTATCATTGTTACTCGGTTAACAAAGATATTATGTTGTTACTCGGTTAACAAAGTAATCTTCAGATATTAAATGTAATTACCCTTTAGTGATTAAGTGTAGAAACATAAAGTATATATAAAATAACATGTACACATATGACACCGAGATTTACCATGGAAACCCAATTTGGGAAAACCACCAATTGCAACTAGTTACTATTTTTTACTCTTTTGAAGTGAGCCCCGTTAGGAGTCAACCCTGTTAAAGGATACAAAAATACATTGTAAGGTGTGACCCTATTAGAGGATTTAATCACCCTATAAGGAGTGGCCTTGTTAGAGGTCTTCAAACACTTAAATGTAGAAATGTCACCTTGTGAGAGGATTTATGAAAGATTGTTAAGTCTACTCTATAAAGAGATTTGGATCACTGCTACAATTGTTAGAGAGTAACAATGAATTGATTTGATTGAATAAGAAACTATCTTTGCAGATTCAAATCTTTGTTTTGTCTTTATCTAGATCCTTACTGATCAAATATTCTTATGCAGCTCGGTCTAGATATTCTGTCCTTAATCAGAATTCCCTCTTATTTCACCTTCACTCTTCATATCAGAACTCAGTCATTAAATTTAAACTTGGCCTTGTATATATATAATAACCCTTGTCAATTCGGCTTGAATAACCTTCCAAATAAGCAATAAAACCCAAATCTGTCGGTTGTAATTAACCAATTAAACATAAAGTGTAAACTATTGTTAGTCGGCTGACACTAAATGCATAACTCGGTTAACACAGTAATCCTTCAATTCCTGACCTTAATGTATTGCCCGAGTGAATTAAGTTAGTACTAAGAATCACTTGGCTGATACTGGAGTCTCCTTCAATGCCCAAGAGAACTCGACATACACTAACTATGCTTAGTTAGGATTAGAAATTTGTGTAACATTAATATATTTGTGTATACATCAATGAAAATACATAATTAAATAATTGTGTTCAACACATGTATATATCCTCATGAAATCTCTTAAGAACTTCAAACATTTTGTATATCATAACAAATTACTAAGATTTGTAACCCTCTTCAATGTAAGGCATTATCTTTTCAATGGGGAGATAAGGGAGAAAAGAGGATGTTTCATTACAAAATTATTGGAATATGATATCAAGATATTTCCAAGTTAATTTGAGGTTGAGGCTTATGCCTCGACACATTGTTGAAAATTCCAAATTTATCTCAAAAAATGACGATCTCAAGCTTGTATTACTTTAATCCTAAGAGTAGTCTTTCTCTCCACTCATTATTGAAATGGGTATATTTGGAGATATCTTGATAGGTGAAAAATCTTGTTTAAATTTAAAAATACATATATATGAAATTTTATCTCTTTTATGTTAGTTATTGACTCATCAAAGGGATCTTGTTCAAATAGACTATCAATGAGGATTCATTAATATATATCAAACTTGTATGAATACATAGAATATGGAGTAAGTTCTATGAGGAACTCAAAGGTAGCCATTATTTATCTAAATCTACAACCAATAAAATAATGTGCATGGCCTATTTCCATCCCGCCATGCTAAAAAAATGTAGAAACTTTCATTTGATCATGTTTACTTGTAAAAGGTTCTCTAAGAGAATATTTATAAGCATTCCCCATATGCTAAAATCTATTAGAGTGGAATCCCCTTCTAAAAAATGAAGGTTTCATTTTATTGGCACCATCAATGCTCCTTTTATAAATGGAAATGAGTATGATAGATTACTTTATTAGGTTGGACAATTTAGTTTCTCTTAAGGATTCTAAGGATTTTTCAATTTATTAGAAGATATTTTAACCCAATTTAGTGCCCCAGTTATCATTATCATGGATATTATGAAGACATTCATGGGATCAAAAGTTACCAATTTTACTTCAAATTATTGAATTTATTTTAATACTTTATTGAATTATCACCCTCAAGGTAATGGTCTAGTAGAATTAACAAATAAGAATTTAAGTGAATGATTGTTCATATTGTTAAAGATAATCCGTGTCCATGAATAATGCTAATTTTACCACTGAGAAACACACTATAGCCGCATTTCCTCTTGTTTTAGTATATAGTATGAAGGAATTATTTTATTCCCATTATATACGCCCTATTATTGAGCTATTAAGAAGTGAATGCTTTTTCAAGGCATCCCTGATAGAGTCAAGATTACAAAACTCCAACTTTAGGAGATAAAAAGGATAGTTTATATTTCATCTAGAAACATCATACAATCCCACAATACTTCATAGTTGATGATTTGGTCCTTAAATAGGATAATAATTGAGCTAATCCTATATTTCATTAAAAGTTTAAATAATTATATATTAGACCATAAGTAGATGTATTTGCATTATCTAATGTGATAGGTTTCACCTTTCTATTTCCAGTTAATATTATGTACCTCAAATCCTACTCTTAAGAAAGGTGTTTCTCGTCTATCTTTCATTATAATGTATACATGTTCATTTCATTTTCCCCTCCCTTTGTATGTATCATGTTGTTTCCCTTATTTTCATAGATAATCATCCCATGAAATTACATGCCACCCTAGTAGGTTTGTCACATCTAAAGATCTTGTAACCCTTTTGCAATACTTCTATGGCATTTGTAATTTTCTCAAGATGCATTTCTTCTTTCTTGAAACCTTACCTCTTAGGGCCCGTTTGGTTGAGGGGTGGAATTGGAATTGAACGGGAAATGGCATTTCCAAATTCCCAAAATGTTCAATTCCTTGTTTGGTTCCAAAATTAAAAATTGGAATAGGGTTATGCGAATTCTAATTTTGGGTCATTTTGAGCATTCCACAATTCCTTCTCAGACCTGGAATTAGAATTGAAAATTGGAATTGGAATTGAAAGTATTATTTTGGGAAGGAAAATTCATTCCCATTTTTGTTTCAATAATGTATATTATATTGCAATAAGGATGTATATATATATATATATACACATGTGTATATATACACATAGGTGTATATACACACATGTATATATACACATATGTGTGTATATGTGTGTATATATACACAAATGTATGTATATATGTCTATATATGTGTATACACATATGTGTGTATATGTGTATACATGTGTATATACATACATGTATGTGGGTGTGTGTGTGTATATATATATATATATCTCTGTGTGTGTGTGTATACACATGTGTATGTGTATATATACACATGTATATATAACCACACATGTCTATATAAATGCACATGTGTGTATATACACATGTGTATATATATGTGTACATGTGTGTGTATATGTGTATGTGTATATATACACACATGTGTATGCATATATATACATATGTGTGTATATATATATGTGTGTGTGTGTATACACATGTGTATGTATACACACACATATGTGTATACATGTGTGTATGTATATACACATGTGTGTGTATATGTGTATGTGTGTATATATACACATGTGTGTGTATATACACACACACACGTGTGTGTGTGTATATGTGTATGTGTGCAAAAACAAAGTTCCTATTCCAATTTTAATTTTGTGGAACCAAACGCAAAATCTGCATCTTCTCAGTCATCTTCCAGGTGAACCAAACAAGATAGCCTAATTCTAGAATTCATTTTGAGAATAGCCCAATTGCCAGAATGGATTCAATTCCAGAATTGGCAATTCCAGCATGCACAAATTCCACGAAACAAACGGGCCCTTATTGTTCATCCTAGAAAGGTGGAAGATCCCCTCTTTTTGTATTTATTGATCCCCATGTTCCCACTCATTCTAAAATATTTTCAATCCCCCCTCTCTCCTCATCAGCTTGATATTTTTAGGAGCTGCCTCCCAAGTAGATCCAAATTTCTTTTCTTTTTAATCAGTATTTTCTCCTAAATCTCTATTCATCTTAATCATATGATGGGCTCATTCATAGAATATTATAAATATGGTATTGTCCTCTATAAAGGTTGTAATTTATGTTAAGTCATTATAAAATGAAACCTTACCATTTACCTATAATTTTACCCCTTTGAATAAAACCCACACTCTCTTCTTCATAGTTTCACCTTTTAAGGGTTTATCCACAATCTCTTCCTTTCTCACTTTACCTTGTAAAATCAATCCAAAACTTTCTCATTCTCTTACTTAAGAGGATCCTCCACTTTACCCATGAAGGTATGAAGGCTTCTACGGATAACCTCAAAGTATTATACGCTATGTTGGAGGATCTCCATCAGGAAAAGGAAATCATAAATGTGGAGTAGGAGACTGTGGGTACCATTGGTCAAACTACTGGCCCATGAAAGTGCACTAGGGAAAGTATGAAGAAAAAATCTATAACAATGCCCAAGGAGCTGATGAATCTCAAGGAGTCTATCCTGAATATCTCTACTCTGGAAGAAGACACTATTGAGTTCCTCAAGCAGCTGGTCTAACCCCTGGTGGCTTGTTTTGGGCTAGTTTTTTGTTTGCTGGTCTCTAGTTGTCGCTAATTATTTTTGCTGGTTGGTCAACAGCTTTTTGTTTAGTGGGTCTTTATTACTTTACCTGTCTTGGTTTTGTACTTCTATGGTGTAGCTTCCATTTTTTTTTTGGGTGCTTAATGCCTATTTTTCTCATCCTCTTGTAAAGGGTTTCATGGTCCCTTTAAAACGTCATTTTGCCTTAATAATAAACTATCTCATTCTCTCATATTCCATATTATTTTAATTCCTTTTAGATGAAAATATAATGGTTTTATAATGGACACCACTCTTAGTCATATCATCACATGATACTCTTTGACATGAAATAATTTTTGTTCTAAGTTCATATATCATGTTTTTTTTTCTAATTATAGTACTAGTTAGCGACCAACCAACTTCACTATCCTAAAAATTTATAACCCATCAATTGGATATCTTTTAGGACCTACTATACCCCATTTTAGTGATCCCTATATTTGAAGGTCTTTATGTTTGATTTCCTACATCTTTCATGTTCTTTCCCTAAGACTTTGCACACTATCCGAGTCTTGGAATCACTTTGAATTTAACCCCTCTGGGACTAGGCCGGCCTATGTCAGCCTTTTCCTAGACAAGGCTGACCCAAGTCATCCTTCTATTTATAGGTTGTGTTTAAGTGGGCGTCGGGCCCAATGCGGGGGTTCTTAATTCCCCGATCTTAGTTTGGTCAACTTGTTAAATTTGAATACCAAAATGAGTATAAAAGGGGTCTTCTCATCTCATTTTGGCATCCACTATTTTAATCTAAAATCCTTATACAAGAAATTCAATTTCAAGAGAAAAAATATCTTTCAAGATCAAGTGATTCTAGGATTCAAATTGTGCAATTACAGTAGTGGATTCAAGATTTGAAGGAAAGCATTCATTGAAGATCTCCAATTCGCCAAGCCTTCTTCCATTCATTCATGGGAAATCTTCTCTCCTTGATGCAATTTCCTCTCCCATGGTGACCTAGGGGAGGAATTATCAAGCAAGCAAGAATATCCATTCCTCTTATCCATCCATTATTTCAATAATATATTCATTTAAGATCTAGGATTGGAAAGTGTAGATCCATTGCATTTGTGAAGGAATCCTTGACTCTACAACATCTTCCAAACATACAAGCATCCTTTTAGAGTTTACTGATTTCTACATCCATCCATGAGGGTTTTCCACACAAGGTAAAGCTGACATTTATCTTGTTTATGCAATTTCCTTATTTCATTTCAAGGTTGAATCCTATACTGGGGCTTGACCAAGGTAATCCCCTTTCCATCAACCTATTTCCTTTTTTTCTTGTTTGCAGGAATAGGTTCTTTGGGTTTGAGATCTAGAATTTTAGATTTGTAGGGTTTGTGAGTAGTTCGCTATAGATTTCCCCCTCTTTGCAACCTCCAGGACATGGAAGAATTTCTTAGACAAGGCCAACTTGGGTTAGAAATTTCCTTTCGATTTGCAAATTTTACAGTCATAAAATAGAGATCTCAGAGTTCCAAATACATAACGGTTTCTGGTTTCGACATTTTTCTGACAATAATTTCCATATTTTAATTTTGTTCCTCTTGTCCTAGCTTTCAAGGTGAGTTCATTCTTCTTCATTTCACCTTGCATTTTCTTTTATACGTCAGATCTAATATCATACTCAGTTAGTAATCATTCATTTTTCATAGTTTGCATTCCTTTCATAACCTTACATAGCAATTTACATATCATACACATCTTAACAATAAGGGAATTCATCTTCATTCTCCATCTTCAATTCTAGATCTAGAATTAGAATCCCTACATCTTATTTGGTATTTTCTATTCTGATTTGGGTTTGAGGGTGAATTTTTTGGAGGTATTCCTAATGTAACATAGGATATCTAAACATTCATACATAGAACAACCCCAAAGATTTGGTGATCCATCTCTACACACTTAGACTAGGTTCTTATATTTCTTATGTTACATTTGGTGAACCCTAATTAGTCAATATCCATTCTGTTTTGGGTGTTATATTTTCCTTCTTTGCATTTACATCATATTGTATTTAGATTTAATTTGTATGCATTCATCTCTAGCTTAAATTTGATAGATAATGTGCTTGTTCCTTTTAAATATTCTTTCCAAATTACATTGCATTCTTTTTCCTTTCATTCCCTTATGCATTAGCTTCATCACTTTTATTCCAACCTATCTAGTTAGAAGAAGTTGTAGACTCATGGGTTCCTTTGATCCAAAATCCTCCTTATTTCCTAGGAATCTAGATGAGGCCTGCATGAATCTTAATGATATCAATCTTATCATGGATAAAAACTCTTATCATTATTCTCATGATGAATATGAAGCCTTAAGAGATCCTCCTTCCCAAGTCTAAAATCTTTCCAAAGAATTTTAAAATTTTGAATAAAGGTTAAGTCAAGACAACTCTCATCCTTAGGCTCTTATCATTGTAGAAGGTTTAAGGAAACTTATTCACAACAATGACCATGGTGTTGACCTCTTGCATAGCATTTCACATCTCATTGATGACAATATCAAACCTATTAAGGATTTCTCTCAAGAATTAGGCTATACTCCACCTACTATAAGTGTTGAGATCTCTTTTCCTATCTCTACTTCAAGTACTAGTATCTCCACTTATGCTCCACCTATCATGACAACTTCATTTCAAAATTATAATCCTATACATGTGATTCTTCCTAACCCTATTTCTCCTTCTATCCCTTTAAGTGTTTGATGTGTTTCATTTCCTTATTCCATGCCCACTTATCATAGTGTAAATTTTTCATACTCAACTTCTCCTTCAATTTCAAAAAAATTTCCTAACATTTCTCATGTTTCTCCTCTTACCATTCTTTCTACCAATTATACCATTAATATCTTGGCTCAAAATGTTCCCTCTTTGCAACAACAAAATTCTTCCATGACTCAATCCAAGTTCAACATTCCAACTTGTGATATTTCTAGTCCTTTGTCTTTGGATATTATCTTTGTTGTTTTCCCACAATATATGGTGATTCCTCATATTGAGACTTATAATGGTAAGGGTGATCTTATGACTCATGTTAAAACTTTTCAAACCTTGTCTAGTAATTTTTCTCATGACCATAGGTTTCTGGAAAATTTGTTCACTAAAATTTTTGAGACAAAGCCTTGCAATGGTATTGTTCCTTTCCTCCTTATTCAATTGATTCCTTCCAAAAAATTGCAAATTCTTTTATTGAACAATTTCAAAACAAAATTGGTCCTAAAGTTTCTCTAACTTATTTAATGCATTGTAAACAAGGTGTTAAAGAAAAAGTTAGTGATTTCATTGGTAGATTTAAGAATTCATATGCTTAGATTTCTTATCCCATGCCTGATATTGATGTGCACCATATTTTTATTGCTAATTTGCAAAGTAGCATTAGAGATAAGATACTTTTGTCTGAAATCTCTTCATTTTCACAATTGTGTATAGTGTTTCATCATTATAAACTACAAGTGAGTTAGTTTGAGAGAACCACTCCAATGACTCTTGTTCTCATTGATAAGAGTGATACCCAATCCAATTTCAACAATTTTCAAAAATCAAACAACTACATCAAAATCCAAAAATCATCTCGCAATGTTGATGAACAAGTGGAAGCAACATCCAAAGGTGTGACTCTTTTTCATCTATTTTTAAACCTTCTCATAATTATACTCAACTTTATGAATCTTAACATAATGTGATTTTGAATTTAATTAATGATAATGTGTTAACACTTCCTCCTATAAAACCATTTGAAACCTCCAAACCTCAATCCAAATAATTTTATCCCAAAGCTTTTTCCAATATCACTGTCAGCCTGGGCATGATACTAAAAAGTATTTATGCTTGAAAAGTGTTATCCAAGATCTTATTGATTCTAAGGGTATATTTGTTGATGGTGACAATGATCAAGGAAAAAAAATATGTGGTGTCTCCTAACCAAAACTTAAAAATTTACACCAATCCTTTTCCATTTCACTCAACCAATACTATCAATCAACCTTCTTCTTCCCAATGCATTGAATATGATGACCAAATTAATGAGGCTAATAATGTTGTTAACCAAGTTGAGAAACTCAAATTTAAACCTTTATCTTAGCCTTACATTACCTTTGATCCTAGAGAGACAATTAAAGCACCTGATGGTCCTCTCTATATTGTCGCAAAGATTAATGGCCTTCCTACCTGTTGTGCCCTTGTTGATCCCACCTGCATGGTGAATGTGATAACTGAAATACATCTTTTTAGTAAACAATTGCAAAAAAACTTTTATGATAAATGTGATGTGAATATTCAAACTTTCAATGGTTTCCTCTATCCTTCACATCGTTATATTATTTTTCCTGTTGAATTTGGTAGTAAAACCTTAGATGTTACCTTCATTTTCATCTAAAGTTATGATCAATTTCAAGTCAAACTTGGTCTTCTATGGTTTACATCCATGAATTTTGTGGCTTCTCTCATTCATAAATGTGTTGAATTTCCTCATAATGGAGAAATCGTGACTATTAACCATAGTCTTTATCAACCTTAAATTCCTCAAGACTCAGTTGACCTTGAATTATTTTGGACTTCTATGCCTCATCCAACTCAAACCCTTCTTGACTATATCTTTATATCTTACCAAGCCTATAAGGTTCAAAATATTTATGAACTTAGCAAACCTGAGGATGTTCCATCTCTTTTCCCTAGACGTGGACTTCTTCCTACAATGCGTATACCACCTCTTCCTATTTATTATACACATACTTACCAACCTATCTCTTGACCTAGTGTGGTTCCCTCAGTTCTTCCTCAAAAATAAGAAAAGTACCTGATGTTGATTGATCCTATCCCACCTCAAATTTCTAGCAAGACTAAACATAATCGTCATGCTCGTGACTATCACCGTAAATGCATTGCTAATGTTTATCAACGTGATTCTCAAAATATTTCTTCACTTCATACAACACCTCATATTTTCCTTCCCTTAGACACACACATTCCTAAGCTAAAGGAGGAAGTGAATTTAAACAAGATTAAAAATAAAAAACATGAAAATGTTATTCGTATCTTGGATTCTATTACAATTAATCTAGATGAAGAATATTAGAATATGATAAAGAGGATCATGTATTAGATCATGTAGTGGATGTTGTAGTGTTGTCACTTATGGCAACGAGTCTATTTCACAGGTCAGATCTAATATACTAGAGATTTAGGTGATTGTATACAGATATTTCTAGGCATCCAAGGTATCAGTGATAATACAGGCAGTGTTGGTAAATGTGATGTGCGATGATAATATTTAGGATTCAGATGGTGCAATTGGTCAGGTAGTTTCTATAGATTCATGTTTACCTACATCTATGATCACTTAAGAAGATTCAACGTATATAACACTAGTAAATTTTTGCCCAATTTTTGACACGATTTAGTCAATTTTTTGATGCAGGTTAGTCGGCCAAACGACAACTATTATTGTCAAACTTTATTCATCGATTATGAGAAGCAATAAGTTTGTGTGTAACATTTGACCACCCTAGTGGTCGAATGTTTGACTATCCAACGTCAAAATAACCAAAGGGGTGGTGAAGAATGGCCCACATATCCTTGATCATTTTCGACCAACATTAGTTTTTTTGGTCAAACTAAATAGTCTTTTTGGTTGAACTATCAACTACTGAATGTGTCAAGACTATAGCATTCCCGTCAATCCATACAAACATTTTGGTTGAACTAAACAGTCTTTTTGGTCAAAATATCGACTGCATACATCAATACTAGCATTCTCGTCGAACCATACAGCCATTTTGGTTAAACTAAATAGTCTTTGTCATCGAACTATCGACTGCTGAATACGTCGAGACTATAGCATTCCCATCAAACCATACATCCATTTTGGTTGAACTAAATTGTCTCTTCCATCAAACTATCGACTTCCAAATATGTCGAGACTATAGCATTCCCGTCGAACCATACATCCATTTTGGTTGAACTAAACAGTCTTTGTCATCGAACTATTGACTTACAAATACGTCGAGACTATAGCATTCCCGTCGAACCATACAACCATTTTGGTCGAAATAGCGATGACATATTCATTTTAAAAATTAATAATATATATTAGTCATCTATTAAGATATTATAATAGGTTAATTGTCTGATGAATGTTCTTGAATGAATTCTCAGTCAAGAAATGTGTTCTTGAATGAATGTTGAGTATTATAGATAATTGCAAGAAATGAGCATAGAAGAAGGTATAAGGAGCCACCATGTAAGTACATCCAAAATCACTTGTAAAATATCAATATACCCGTATATGGTAAATCAGGTTGTTTTTTACCTAAAGAAGTTACATAAGTTGGATACATATCTCCACTCTCCCATTTCTAGCTTTAGTTGTGCATTTCATAAAATTTGATTTCCTATGGGATTGTTTTTTATATTTTAACCATGCCCATTTACCTTCACCCCTTGATGTCATTAGTTTAACCAATTATTTCTTCCTACAGTTTAGTTAAATCTTCATCTAGATACAAATATGAATCTTTTATAAGACTCATATTGCTTAGAATCTAGTTTCATCCTCAACTCTCATCACATGACAAGTTTAATAACAACATTCTTCTCTTATATTTTCAATCATACTTGAAATTTTTTCTTCCTATTGTGGCTTGTCTCTAAGAATTATGTTTTCAAATCCAGCATATCTTGTTTATCCAATGATAATTAGATTTTTCCTCTACCAGATATTTCATTGTGCTATCTTTATTATAATCTAAATATCTTGTATCTTCCTCTTTTCCCATTTCTATTGAACTCTCCACCACTTCTACACTTGATTTGACCTCCTCTAAATGGTTTCTCAAGTTACACTCTTTCACCTTCACACCCCACGTGTTTTGTTGTTGTGATATATGTGTTCCTTCCTTTAAAAAATTTAGATATTTGGTTAAGTCTATGCTCATTTTGGTTGATCCTTATTTAGTTTTCTATTTATGTTTACCTTCCTTGAAGCCAAACACAATACACTTGTAGATCTTAGTTTCATTTTTATAGTTTTATGTTTAGAGGATACATTTGAGTTATATTGAAAATTTGTAAGTTGAAAATGGCTCAATTAATAACTATATTATTGTCGTCATGTGAGTAATTAATTCTATTTTTAGTGTGAACCAAGATGTTGGAATTATATTGGAATGATGTACTAAGAGGGGAGGGGTGAATCAGTACCTCTAAAACTTTTCTTGGTTAGCCCATTAACCCTTAGACATTAGTTTGTAAATTATCTTACCTAACTGTTCATCTTTCTTTATGTATATGCAATCATAACATAATTTCTTTAATATGTAATCATACAAGAAACATTCATGAAAATAGATAACACATGACACAAGATATGATATCGTAAAAAACTCCTATTAGGAAGTAAAAACTGTGGTGGGGATTGTTACCCACAAGACTTCACTATCTGCAGATAAGAAGGGTCCGGTTAAGGCTTACAATTAGTCACTTTTGATGACCTACCATGTTAGGAGTATTACAGTGGAGACCTGTTAAGATCTACTTCGTTTGAAGCTTTAGCAATACTGTTAAGTGTGCACTCTGTTAAGAGATTTGTAAAGAACGGTTAAGTCCACCTTCTACAAAAGTATTTTAAATGTGATGCACTTGTTAGAATGCAGCTACATAAGTCTTTTATCTGATGATGTATGCAATCTCCAATTGCTGATAACAGATCCAATAAAGCTTCCTATGTATGAGTAATCATCTTTCCATGATTGAATAATACCTTTGTCTGCACGTCGGTAGCCTATGTGTGTTCTTGATAACTAGTGTGATCTATTTCTGAACTTTGCATGACTTCTGCCTTATGATCCTTACATGCTCTTCGTGGCTATCAACAATAATGAATTCATAATTCACAATTGATTGAACATCTATTTATACTATATTTTAGCTCAATTCTTGATTCACGCTTTTGCAAGTTAACTCTAGATCCAAGGTTTACAACTTGACCTTGATCTTTAGTTAGATATGTTTTAGATCCATTAGGATGCTTTAAAACATTTACATAAATCTTTCTTGACCCTTAAGTTATGATTTAAAACAAATTAAAACTCTAAAAATAGAATTACAATGCTTTATCTAATGTGTAAAACTCAGATCCACTTTTTGTAGGTTCTCTAACTGACTGTTGGTTCTGATGGTCGGTTTTCTTTGCCGTCGGTGTTCCTTTCTTGAACTATTCATCGGGTATGCTTTTTCTACTCCATCAGTTTTGTTCTCAAAATTGTATCATTGGTGATGATCTTCATGTTATGTTATTGACCCGTTGGTGATGTCCTATTCACTTCGTGGGTGCAACACTTGTCAGTGTTCGTCGGTCAATTTCATACTTAGCAATTTCTTGTGACCTTTTTGTTCTGTCGGGTATGCTCGTTGTTCGCCAGTAATGCTTGTAGTCCGTTGGTAATGCTTGTACCGATGATCTTTGTCAATGTTTTTCACTAAGTGTGCTAATGGAAAAATTAATGTCATCAATCTCCCCCTTTGACATTAGTATCAAAAACATGATATGTGCAACATACTGAATGTATTAGTATGTAAACCTGTGTATACTTCTTCCTTATTCATTTGAATGAATCCCCCTATGTATATGCCGGTAAGTGTAAGTATATATACATATCCTTATGTACTCTCTTTTTTTGATATATTGTACATAGATATCTTTACATATCTATTCCTTCTGTACATACAATATACATCTTATTTCTATTCCTCATTTTTTGATAATAAATGCAAAGGTACTTACATCTTGTCAAAAAGGTGGGAATGTGAGGACTTGATCTCCTCCATCATCTTTTCCCATTTTTCCTTTAGCATTTCTAGAGCCATGTGCTCAAGTGATATCCTTACATGTATATCATAGATTTTGTCTACTACAGACATCTCTGGGGTTGCAATAAGGTTTCTTGCTTCAGAAATATGCTACTGTAGAATAGTAAGATAGGAAAGATGTGTGCCTGTAGCTCTATAATATCACCTCTTAGTTGTGTTTCAACATCCCATATTTCTTGCCTTAGCCTGTTAGCCTCAATGACCTTGTCATGATGTGCCTTGATACTGTCTGCATTTGAGGTTAGGCTTTATGCACTCGTTGTGACATTAGAATCTATCTCTGCTAATTGTCACTATTTTCCTTTGTAAACTTTTCAAGCGTGCACATCTTTTGAACTAAGGTAATTGCCTCAGCAATCATTGGCTCTATTTGATTAGTTAGTTCAGAGAGCTTTACCTTGTTCAGTGTTACAACTTGGCTGATTTTATCAATTAACATGTATTGATACTTCTTCTCTACTTGTTCTTCCATAGCTTGTTCTACATCTATATTTTGGTCTGTGATTACGTTGGTAAGAGCAGTTATTTTCTCCTTAACTGTAGTATTTTGCTCAAGTTTCACCTCAGGAGCTAGTTGTTTGAGAATGTCTCTTTCCTTGTCAAGTGCCATTATTTCCCTATGTTCCTGTATCATTTTCTTTTGAATGGCTTTCCTTTGACATAGCACTCCAAACTCTTGAAGTTTATCACTATCCAAAGTATTAATATCCCAGTTTGGGACTTCTATTACTTCATCCAATGTAACAGCCAAAATGTCTTTCTTCTATGTTTTCTTCTTCTCATTCTTTGGATGGGTGGTAGATTGATGTACTACCATTTGTAAGGCTTGAGATTGGATGGATTTGGTAGGTGAGGGTCAAGAAGATGAAGCATCCTTTTGTATTTGTTTTGAGTCCACCGGCTGGTTTGGTGAAGATGTCTCCTCATTTTCCTTAGGTGTATCAACAGATATATCTTCTTTGAGTTTTGTTCCTTCATCCTACTTGAATCCTTCACTTTTATCTTTTTCTTCAACCTTTCTCAATGTATCCTCAGCTTTTTTATCTGCCTCTTTTTTTTGTTCATTTGACACTTCTTGTTGATTGTCGGTTGCATCCTTAATTTCTGTATCTGTATCCTTTTGAGTGTTGGATGCATCTTTGTTTTCATCAGTACCCATATCCTTGGGTATATCATCATCTTTCTTAGATGATTTATCCTTACTTGATTGAATATCAATAACATCTATTAATATATTCATGTTTGTCGGTGTAATGATTGTTGTAGTATCAATAGTTGTATCCTGTCCATCGGTATTACCCTTTGCAATATTTATGTCTTCATCTTTTTGTACTTCTACTGCAAGGTCTTGTCCTATACTGGTATTGACAATGTTTTCTAACCATGATTCATCATTTATATCATCATCTAAGTTACCTTTTATCGTTAACTCTTCTTTGGTAACTTCTTCATCCTCTAAACTAATGTGAATTGGACTTGCTTCTTGATTTTCCTCACTATTTTTAGGTCATTCTTCATCTATAATATCAACCTATTTCTGGCCAGTTATTTGAACTTCTTCACTGTCTAACTCAGTTGTTGAGTTATCTCTTTGAGTGACAGTTTCCTTCTCATAACTGCTCTCCTCAGCAGGATTGAGTATCTTGCTCCATTTATCATGAGCTTCTTGTTCTAGTTCTATAAAATTCTCTTCCAAAAATTTGTAAGCTCTCATTTTGGGTAAAGAAATTTTTCTCATATTTCTCCATGATTTCATTGATTTCTTCCCTTTTTGATTCAGGAGGTATAAGAGAAACAAGTACTCTTTCTCTTATCCTCTTCTCCTCATGGAGTGAAAATGTGAACCTAGAAGATAGTCTAATCAACAGTTCTTGAGCTACATCACGTGTAATGAATTGAAGTGGGACATAATAGTGTCTGCACATTTTAGCTATAATTGCATCTTCAATTTTATTCTATTCTATAGAATCCCATCTCAACTATTTCCTAATATTGGGATGTGTTGACGGGGTTTTGCTGACCGTGTCCGCCAACAGTCATAAGTTGTCACCGGGTTCCGGAGAAATCAGCCAACTCCGCCTGTAAAGGTTGTCTAGGGGAAATAAATCCTCCGGGCCTTCAAGCACCTGGGTGTCGGGTCACGACGGTGTGGGGCTCGGTTGGGAGAGGTGACTATTTTTGAGGGGGATAGCTGGTTACTTCAACTCATTTCTCCCAGAGATTCAATTTAGTGAGGGTTTCCCGGAGTATTCCACACTTTGCAAATAAAATGAAAAAGATCCTGCAGGGTTAGAAACATTTATCTAACTATAGTCATGCTGAAAAGTCTGGAACATCAACAATACTCTGAAAGACTACTAAATACCGAAGAAATACACAACCATCAGTTAGCATTTTATCAGTAGCGGGAATAAAGAGGTCGTTAATCTACTTTAACATATCAGAGTGAAGGACAGATAGAACATCAAAACATGAAATACCATTAACTCAGAAGCAGAGACGTTAACAACTTCATTGCCAAGAATCCTTCCTTCTTCATTAATGTAGTCCAGCAAGCACTGGTGCGTGATACAATGGTGGCTCCAAGGGAGCATTTAACTATCAAGAACAGAACAATGGAGCATTGAGCTCTGCAACTGAAACCAAAAAATTACTTTTGCTATTTCTTATGGACAAAAAAATCATCAATTTCGCCGACCCTTGGGAATGGATCAATTTGCCTATTTATACAACTCTCTAACCCTAACCCTAACTTACTGCATTTGAATAAACTACAATACCTGGGGGCCGGTACTACCTGCGCCACCCTACAAAAGACCTGGAGACGAAATAGGTCTACCAGGTCAGAGGAAGAAGATAACAATATACATCGGAAGAATCAGCCTCGAGAAGAGAGCCAGGGAGAAGAAAGAAGAAAGTAGGTCCCTCTGGGATCGAGGCTACATGCCTCATAAATGGGAAATGCGGCGCCCTGTCTCTAATGTGCCAGATGTACCCTTGAACGGTGCCTCGGGAGGATCACCCTGTCAGAAACCAACTGCCGAGCCAATGCCTCTTGATGTATCAAACTACCCTCTGATAGTCTTAATTAACCGCCTCTGAAAGTGACCGTTCGGCTTCGGGGACTGGGATGCAGATCACTTTAAAGAATACAAAATTGTGGATCTGGGACTCTGGGATCCGGGAACTTACGTCCCCAAAAGAATAAAGAATACTGAATGCTCAAACTTCCCCGGTTCCTGAGGAACGCTCAAGGCTGTTTATTATCACCAAAGGCCTGAAGGAGGCAGAAAATGTCGTCTTCATCAATCTTCTTCAGACTGGCCCTTCTGAATCTGGCCTTCTCAACTTGTTCCCCCAGTTCCAGAACATTACTTCTAAACTCATCCACCATCTTTGCGGCGTCATGGCCTCTGAGCACCACCTTGGTCAACTTAACCATTTTGGCCCCATCTATTCCCTCCGGAGATTGATACCAGGAGCCCACCATTTCATCAAAACCTCCCAAAACTGACTCCTCGGGAGTATAAGTATTTGCGCTGAAGGGATCCATCCCGGAAGCCTTTATTACAAAATATTTAGATAAATTAAAAGAATATTTTACTTTGTTCACCTTTCCTTGTAAGGACTCCACCAGTTGCTTGGTTACCTCCAATGTGAGGTCCAGTCTGGAGTGTTGAGTCTTTACAAAATCAAATGATTCCTCACCCAGAATTCTGGATTCGGAAATTATATCTTCTCCCAGGGTGAGAAGCTCTTCGAGCTCTGCCTTCCACGCCTAGTAATTCTTAGCATCACTCTCCCACTGCTCAATTAGTGCTTCTACCTGGCGAATAACCTGCCAGGCTGTGTATAGATCTAGGAGAGTGGATACTAGAAAACGTCGGATGTTTCCTATCTGCAGATTGGCCCATTCATCAACCGCTTGGGCTTTCTTCTTCATTACTCACAGGGAGTGTATGTCGCTCTGCGGTAATTCTTCTGAGGTGGAGGCCTGTGGAGGGACGGCGCTGATGGGTCTGGCCAGCTCATAAAACAACCCAAGAAGGTTGGCATTCTTCTCCTTTTCTGCTTTGAGCCTCTGGGCCTCTTTCTCGTATCGGGCCTCCACTGCCCTTGCTGCTTCTTTCAGCAGGTCTACTTCACCCTGCTTTCCTCTTTTTCCCAAGTGTACCTCGGCGATATTATAGTCTGCGGGGTCTGCAGTCGCTTCATCGGCATCTGGGGGAGGCGTTGCTACTACCGCAACTGTTTCTCTGCCCGGCCCAATTCGGAGGGTATGAACTATCTGGGCCTTCTTTGTCTTCGGCGGGGCCTGAGCCAAGGCCATCATTTCGCCCAGAGAGATAGGGGTTGTTGGAGTGGATGGGGCTTTTCTTTTCTTTCTTTCCACCAGCCATGGAGGTGGGAGAGGTGGCCTTCCTACCAGAGTCTATTCTTCTGATGCTCTCCCAGTGTCCGGTGGTGGTTGCTCCTTTTCAACATGCACCCCCTCTGCCTTTCCTGCCATCACTTCTTCTATTTCCTTTTCTGTCGGCTCTTCTTCTTCGGTAAAATCTTCAATCTCTATATCTTCGGCCTGGTCCCGGATGTCGATCAGTGAATCTGGACCCTGGTCGGCCTCTTCGAGGATTACTTCTTCAAGCTGCTCTTCTCCCTTTTCATCTTCTGCCCCTGGCTGGGTTTCTTCTGTCATTGGCACCTCTTTGGGCAGTATGGGAGGTATCTGGCCAAGATTCAGGGTTTGGGCCGCTGTTATTACATGCCTGAAGGTTGCCCCCGGGAGTGGCCCTTGGAACACGGCAGCTGGGGTTACGGTTGTTCCCAAAGTTTCAGGTTCGGGTTCCCCAGCGGATGCCTTTAGTTCACTTGGCAGTTGTTGGCCCATTCCCAGACATTGTGCTGCCTGAGCCCCAGAGACAATCTCTGGTCTCTACTCTTCTGTTTGCTGCTCTTCTTGTTCCGCAGCTTCCTCTTCCAGATCCCGGAGATCCACAGCCTCTTTTTCTTTCTCCGGGACTTCCGTCCCTGCTTGTGTGTTGCCTCCTTGCAAGTTTCTGAATTCATCGGTTGCAAATAGATCAAACTCTTCTTCTGGAGGGGGACTAGCTGGGTCTTCTTTTTGTTTCACCTCTTTCTCCAGTTTCGGGGAACTGGAAGAGAGGGTCTCCACCTCTTTGGGGAGGGATGCCCTTGGCGCTGGTTCTTCCTTTGGCTATTGGATGTGCTTTCTTTTCCTCTGAGTGATTAGAGGCGGCCCCGCATCGACCATTGCTGCTGCCTCCGCGGGATCAACCCCGGTCGCCCTCATCAGTAGGACTGGCAGCGACGGGGAGGAAGGGGGACGAATTGGCCCGGACATGAGCGGGGGAGTTACCAGCTTTGTCAATAGTTGCTCCCTCATTTGTTGGGAGGCCGCCATAGATTGCTGAAGCTATTCTTGTATGGGAGTCTACTGCGTGGAGGGGGGTCAAAGATATCCCCTTTCCTTTGGCTGCGCCTTGTGTAGAAGTCCCAGCTGGTGAAGATGTCCTGGCCCCCGGAGTCAATCTTAATACCGGCGGTGAAGTTACTCTTGATACCGGTCGGGGACCAAGGTGCACACTCCCGAGGCACACCCGCTTGAAATATGTATGACTTTGCTCGACGATTGCCTGAGTGAAGTCCTCAATTGTGTGATCTTCTTGGGTGGCCCAATTTATCATGGGCAGTGCCAATTTATCAATCCCCTTTTCCCAGTACTGGGGATCTGTGGTGGGGGTGGTGTCAGAAAAGCCCTCCGGGAATCTCCGTAGCTTTAGCTCCTGCATCATTCCAGTCGTCATTCTATCATAATGCTGGCTGTGCACATCCATATCATCCTGGCGATCTTCCCAGAATTCTTCTATGTGTGCTTGATGGGGCTCCGAGGCCCAAGGCAGTGTTACTACTATTCGGCCATGTGGATCAAAGTTTTTCCGCGCCAAATAAAACTCCTGCAAGTTGTAACTTTTAAGCTCATTGTCTGCCTCCTTTGCGGCGGCCAGGTTGCAGGTATAGTTCCCACAAGAGATCAGAAACGAAACACTGGTGACCTTCTTGTGGCCCAAGAAGGCATGAAGCTCCATTATTTGTCTGCAATACTCCAACAGCATGATCTTGTCCCCACAATGTCTGGGTAACAAGTAGGGTTTCCCGGAGAAGCCGGCGACCCTAATGTAGGTATGCTGCTAGAATTGAATGTAGTAGTGCCCATAACTACTTACCAATTTCATCACCTCCTTAGACAGGCGGTATCCGGCATCCCGAGTGGGCGTCAGCAGATGATAGTAAACAAAGCAATCGTTTACCCGACAGTAACTGGGGAAGTTGGCCTCCCATTGGATCTGTGGGAAATGGTCCCACAGTGCCTTTTGTCCCAGACCAAACCCGAGGACGCCGTCTATGAGTAGGCCATTGGAGTGAGGCCTCTGATGAGTCAGGGCCCAGAAAACATAAGAAGTCATGTAGAACTTCTTATTCTTGTTCAGCTGCCGGAACTGGGAGTCGACATGGTTGGAAATAATAGTAGCCCAGTCGAAGAATTGTCCCTTAGTGGACATGGCGAACAGGAAATAGTACATCCATTTTGCAAATTCTTGGGTGGAGGGT
>MU225923.1:1501915-1523829 GCA_018584345.1 Thuja plicata
TCTCCTCATCCTACATATACTTCATGGTGAGGGGCAGCTTTGCCAGTGCCTTCTCTATCTTAGACTTTGTCGCTGCCCTGGTCTCGGTTGTGGATGGCAACTCCAGACTTCCGGGAGGAGATGATGCGGATGCTTCAGACATGGTTGTAGAGTGAAGTCCGGACCTGTGAGACAAAGCGACCGTAAGAACATATTTATCAAAATAAGTCAGTAACTCTGGGGTCCGGAGATCTTACCACCGCGCCGTTTTCTTTTCCTAAAAAGTTAGTTTTTTGCATAAGTACCCGAAAAGCAAAACATAAACTTAGCATTTTCATTATATCTCCGGGTCCGGGAAAATTTGTCACACTTGACGAAGGCATGGGATAAATGACGGAAAGGGGCCCGAAACCAGGAGAAGTGACCGTTAGTGAAGAAGAATGTGGAAGCAGGTCCACGTGGACGCCACGTGCGCTAGCATTGAATAGATGGGATGGCACTGGCGGCGGAGCCAACTGTTCGAACGCGCGAAAATGGAAAGCCACATGGCCAGAAGTAATTGTGCGCATGGGAAATAAATAAGGCTCTGACAGCCTTGATGGAGGAGAGAGAAAACTACCTATTTGAAACCAGCCACGAGCCGAGCTTCAAACAAGTGGTTTTCTGCCTCGATGCCAACTTGAAGCGAAAAACCAACAGCAAGGGTGACTCGACCAGCTCGTCAAGCCACCTGGAAGGATATACATAGAGCTGAAGGGTATATACATGGAATGGAGGGATATATACAAGGGTTGCTTACAGAAATATACATATATACATGAGTATACACATGGATGACTCCCGCCGGAAGAAACCAGACAAAGATGAAACAAGAATACAGCTATTTACATTATGAACATGCCATCTACAAGCTATTTACAAACGATTTACAAACTGTTTATAGAGAATTTACAAACTATCTATAAAATATTTACAGACTATTTGCAAATTATTTACATCTGGACAGAAGGCGGACAACCTTCTGGCAGAGCTGAGCCACCAGCAAGCGACAAAACCAGAAAGCCAAAGAAACGACACAAAGAAACAAAGCAAACGAAAACCAAGCAAACAAAACAACAAGGACAAGCAAAAACAAAGAAAACCAGAAAACGAAAGCAAGAAGGAAGAGGAGGGAAGCAGAGAAACCAACCTAAAAAAGCAGAAGGCGAAGGAAGGGAAGATTACCAGGAGAACTCTGCAACACCCTTGAATCGTCAAGCTATCAAGATCACCACCACGGAGCACTAGCGTACGTCTGAGAACAGTAGAAGGTGTTAAATTTTGATTATCAAAAACCTCTTTGTAACTGCTCTGCTAATTGCTTTGAAAATCTCTCTATTTTGCTCTAAGTGCTTCAAAGATTTTAATCGCGGTAAGTGTGATAATGACAGGCGAGTCTATTTATACCCATGGTAAAAAGTAATCCTCTACACTCCGGAAATTTCAGGCCAGGCAAAACATCCGGACTCCGGGCCCGGGGATTCCTTACGATGATGTTCCTAAGACTTAGGAATATCATCACAAAGAATCCCAGGGTCCGGAATCCGGCTTCCCACCAAAAGGCCACCTCCGGGATCCGGGATCCCAGAGGGGAAAATGAACCAAGAAAATGACACACTCCGGGGAAGAAAACCCCGGAGAAGGAAAAGCAAAGAAAAGAAAGACAAGGCAGAGCCGCAACAAAAAGCAAAGCAACGAAAAAAAAAGGGGTACCCAACATTTTGCACACAAAATGTAGGGACGGGGATGCAGGGCATAACAGGATGTCCAATAGATGATGCTTCAAAGATGTACTTACATATTTCATCAATGTTTTCAGTAGTTGATGTTGTCTTTGTTGTTTCCTTTTCTTGTTTGATTGCAGTGTTAGGCTCATCCATAGCTGAGTCCTCTAAATCCTCATTTATCTGAAAAAATTTCCTCCTTTTGATAGTTTGCCTAGCTGGTTGTTTTTCCTTTGATGTGTCAGGTTTCCTTTTATACACCTTTCCTTTTACCATGGGAGAAGGAGTTGCATCCTTTGCTGTATGACTCCTTGTTCTTGACTTCTTAGGTGGAGGAGGAGGTGGTGAATCAGATTGCTCTTCCTCTGATTCATTTTTCTCTGTTGTATCACCATTGGGTAGCTGGTCCTCAATGAGTTCCTCCTTACCCTCTTGTTCCTCTTCACCTTCCTTTTCTTCTTCATCTTCAGAAGATATATTCAATTTATCTTTTAGTTTCTTCACCATTCTATTCGACTGTTTTACAGCCTTCTTGACAACAAGATTTGTTTTAATCTTTTGTTTGGCCTCTTCATAGGTGCCAAATCTTAGTTGCTTGTTGTCCACTGGTTCATTTAGTAGTGCCTCAATGCACTCATTGGCTAGTCCTACTTTGATTTCATATTCTAACTTTGAGAGCCATGATTTCCTAGGTACTACTACTTGGATGTACATGAAATTAGTATCTACCATGAAACATATGTTCTCTTTGTGTTCCACTATCAAATTTTCAGGAATTCTTGTTCTGGCTTGCAGCATTTCCTTAATGGTTTTGAAATACTCATGCATAACATTATCAAAATCTGTTCCTAGTGATTCTATGAATTCACCTATCTGAATGGTTCTGGGTTTTCTTGTGTCCCATACAACTTTTCCTATGGAAGGAAAGTATTCTTCAAAGTAAAATAATATGCACATTATGAGGGAACCAAACTTACAAGTGTTTGTCCTTAAAGATCTTATTGTTTACATGTTATCCTCCAATTGATGTAACAGGATCTCTGCAAGATCCATCTTCTTTCCCTATTTGATGATCTTGTATGTTGTGCTCATAGTAGTACTTGATATGTTGTTCATTCTGCATGCTTGGAAGATTTTATATCCAACAACACATACTCCAAACTTCAACTCTACGTCGGTAATGGTGTTAACCTTTAGTGCTCTTTTATCTGATTTAGCACCAGTGAGTTTTTCCACTTCTGCCAGGAATGGGTGCTTGTGAGCTTGTGGTTTATCGGTTGTAGGATAACCAGTAACCACGTGAATAACATCCTTAGTTATTGGTTTTGGCTTATTAATCCATAAATTCTTGTTGTGAACTTTGCTAAGAACAATCTTTATCCATTCTATTTTGAAGACTTTGGGAAAGTGCAGTGCATTCGTGAGTCCCTTTACTTCCAAATGTTTGTGCTCTTCTTTGAGATTTCTAGCTTCATCACATAGTGCCCTGTAGGCATTATCTAGGTCTAGATCTCCTATTTCTAAGATCTTGCAGTGAATATAGGACCTTACATCCTCTACCAGTAAAACCCTAGGTGGGATTCTGGAGAATGCTCCGAAGTCGTCAGGTTGTGAATCTATTTTAGGGTGTAGCTTGTAGTTGGGTTCAACACAAGAGCCTCTGTTGACAAGCTTGAAAAATTTCTTCTTATCTTCCTTAATCTTCTCAACTCTAGAATTCGATGCCATCATGTTTGAAGAAATTTAGGGCTTTTCACAAATAAAACAGTGCGATCGATGAATGTGATTACTTACAAATTCTCTGTGATTGCCTGTGAATGTGAATGCTTTGTGTCAAATTGATTATTGCTGGGTCGCTCTCCAAATTGCTTTGAATCGCTCTGCTTTGCTTGAAAATTGCAGGTGCAAAAATGAGTTTACCCGTCGGGCTTTTATAACCTTTTTGTGCCCTAAGTTGTTATTAATGCTCACCAACTCGTCGGTATATAAAGACTAAGTTCGTCGGTAGATGCATTCACAACATCTTTAGTGTCTGTGCAAAGTGTCAGGGTAGCTAGTAGCTTTGGTGACTTCACCGATGACTATCAATAAAGTTGCGAAGATAGCTTTTGTTGACTCAAGGTTCATCGATGTCCATTAGTTTACACTTAGTAACTTGGCATTTGTGTAATGACCGATACATTCCGGTAAGTAGTGCTAAATTTTCTGTGTTCACCGATGCAAATTGTGCCCAATAACCGATGGTTTCTTTTCAATAGTTTAGAAGATAACAATATATTGCATCTTTATTCATGCTAATATTACAATATGAACTATGTGTAATGGAACAAATGCATAATATAACTTGTCATAATGCAGTTCCATACTTACTTGTGCAATCTAGTTGGATGTAGTGATTTCATCGGATCCATTGGATGGGGTGTCACCATTTGCATTGCTTGTTCCAACACCTTCAGTGTTTGTGGCTTTTACCCACATCTTGTTTCTCATTCTCTTTATGTCATCAATGGTATTTCCATTGGGATGACTACTTGTGTCTGTCAGTCGATCTTTGCAATCTTTTATCACATGTCCAACCTTATGACAATGCAAACATGCCATACCTGGATTGGTCCAGCCTCTTGACCTTCTGGTCCACTTTCTCATATAGTTGGCAGCAATATGACCATACCTTCCACATGTTGTGTAGTTTACCCATGTGTTATAGTCCAAAACATATGAGTTACCTACTCTTTTTGGTTTGTGGCTATTATCAGTTTCCTTCAGTGTCCAGGCCTTGTTGTTCTTTTTCCAGTACTCTTCATGTTTATGCGCATTCACCTTGTAGGTAGGACAGTACTTGTCCATGTAGGTTTTCCTCCTTGGATTTGTTACTTTGGATCTGCACTCATGTTCCTTGTGTCCTTTCTTTTGACATTTATAACAATTACCAATAAAAGTAGATTGTGCTTGAGAAATACCTTTCATTTTGCTTCTGCAAATGTTTGAGGTGTGGCCGGGTTTTCCATAGTGATTGCATGACAGCTTCTTGGATCTTGGGTTTGTGAAAGCATTCCTTTGCTTTGGTTGATTAGAAGATTCACTATTCTCGTTGTACCCTAATCCTGTGTAGTTGTTGACTCTTCTCTGTCCATCAAGAAAATCATCCATCCTTTTGTTTCTTTCTTCAGCCTTTTTGATCAATTCGTTGTGTTGATTCTGGACTTTGAATTCATGCTTCAATTTTTCATTCTCTTCTCTTAGCTCACTGATAATCTGTATTCTTTCAATGAGTTCTGTATTTAGTCTGTTTGCTTCTTGACTCATAAGAATAATCTGGTTGGTAACCTCATGGTGATGCTTAGTAAATCTTTGAATCTATATTTCTTTCTCTTACAACCTCTCTGCTATTTTCCTCCTATCATCATTGGCTAGTGTTCTTTCATTTTTATCTTTTCTTGCATCATTCATGAATCAATCATTTTTACCATTTGAGTTTCTTGACCAATTTGCAGCATTTTGATTTTCTCTGTCAGATGTAGATTGACCTCTTGTAGACTTGTGATTTCTTCTACTAATGCGTCTGAAGCTTTGCTTGTTGATGATTCTGATGTATCAAAGTAATCTTGTATTTCTAATTCTTTGTAGTCCTTCTCATTTAGCCTGGTTGCCATAATCTTTCTTTCATCAAGAAGTTTTCTTAACTTGAATCTTGCCTCTTTATACTGCTCATAGTTTATCTACATCTGTAGCTTCTCATTCTCAATAGTCATGTCCAGTTTGTACTTTTCCATTTCTCTAATATTTTCTCTTAAGTCTTTAAGCTTTTCAAGAAAGAGACTTATCTCTGATACCAATTGTTGGAATTATATTGAAATGATGTACTAAGAGGGGAGGGGTGAATCAGTACCTCTAAAACTTTTCTTGGTTATCCCATTAACCCTTAGACATCAGTTTGTAAATTATCTTATCTAACTGTTCATCTTTCTTTATGTATATGCAATCATAACATAATTTCTTTAATATGTAATCATACAAGAAACATTCATGAAAATAGATAACACATGATACTAGATATGATATCGCAAAAAACTCCTGTTAGGAAGTAAAAACTGTGGTGGGGATTGTTACCCACAAGAATTCACTATCTGTAGATAAGAAGGGGCTGGTTAAGGCTTACAATTGGGCACTTCTGATGACCTGCCCTTTTAGGAGTATTACAGTGGATACCTATTAAGATCTACTTCATTTGAAGCTTTAGCAACACTGTTAAGTGTGCACTCTATTAAGAGATTTGTAAAGAATGGTTAAGTCCACCTTCTACAAAAGTATTTTAGATGTGATGCCTTGTTAGAATGCAACTACATAAGTCTTCGATCTAATGATGCATGCAATCTCCAATTGCTAATAACAGATCCAATAAAGCTTCCTATGTATGAGTAATCATCTTTCCATGATCAAATAATACCTTTGTCTGCATGTTGGTAGCCTTTGTGTGTTCTTGATAACTGGTCTGATCTATTTCTGAACTTTGCATGAATTCTGCCTTCTGCTCCTTAGAGGCTCTTCATGGCTATCAACAATAATGAATACATAATTCACAATTGATTGAACATCTATTTATACTATATTTTAGCTCAATTCTTGATTCACGCTTTCGCAAGTTAACTCTAGATCCAAGGTTTACAACTTGACCTTGATCTTTAGTTAGGGATGTTTTAGATCCATTGGGATGCTTTAAAACATTTACATAAAGCTTGCTTGACCCTTAATTTATGATTTAAAACAAATTAAAACTCTAAAAATAGAATTACAATGCTTTATCTGATGTGTAAAACTCAGATCCACTTTTTGTGGGTTCTCTAACTGACTATCGGTTCTGACAGTCGATTTTCTTTGCCATTGGTGTTCCTTTCTTGAACTGTTTGTTGGGTCTGCTTTTTCTGCTCCATCGATTTTTTTCTCAAAACTGTATCGTCGGTGATGATCTTCATGTTATGTTATTGACCCATCGGTGATGTCCTGTTCACTTCGTCGGTGCAACACTTGTCAGTGTTCGTTGGTCAATTTCATACTTAGCATTTTCTCGTGACCTTTTTGTTCTGTCGGGTATGCTCGTTGTCTGCCATTAATGCTTGTAGTCTTCCAGTAATGCTTGTACTGATAATATCTATCAATGTTTTTCACTAAGTGTACTAATGGAAAAATTAGTGTCATCACAAGATGTATTACAAATTTTCAAGATTCGAAAATTTATGTTTCAAGTCAAATATGAAATATTTTGTACTTAAATTTATGGTATGATATTTTCCACTAGAATTAGTTATCTACTGTATAAATATAATATATTTCCTTTTACTAATCTTTTCATTGAAAGTATAATAGTTGAATTAGAATATTCTCTAGAATGCTTACAGATCTAATTACTTATCCCTTATAATATTTTCTTGAACATCAATTTGATAGTTAGAAGGATAACACCAATAGATGGATTTGTTTTTTAATCCTCCCTCTAAATTTAATTTGTACGGCAAGTTTCTTAAGTGTAACTTTCTTGGATATAATTGATTCTTGGTGTGTTAAGGACTTAGACATATAATAGATGGCACCTAAAATTACTTTATAAGTACCTAAAGTAAATGTTTGAACTTTAGTATTGTAATAACACAAATGTTAAAGTAACACATATACATATGGTTATGAATAACACGATCAAATTAAGAAAAAAATTTCATTCTTACTTATGACCCTTGATGATATGATTTATATCTCTTAAAACTACTTAGCAATGTTCTAATCATTACATCTAATTGAGTGTTTTATATTTTTAATCACAATATTTTCTCCCCATTGATGTGATTGTCTAAATAGTCACATATCTCTGCACTTACAGCATTTTAATAACATTGTCATTATCATTGTTCTTACTATCATGTTAAGCTTGAGACTATTATTTTTCTATGCTTTGTATATCAATATTTTCATGTTAATAACAATCATGAATTCATCTCATATAACTATATAATGATCTTTGACCTCTATTTTCTCTCTATTTTGTTGATCTTCATATGATTGTGACCTCCTATCTTCAAGGCTTATCACTCTTCAAGAACTATATTTGTTTTGACATTAACTACATGTCTGCTTTATTTAACATGAATATAACTAGATTACTAATTTATAATAGTACTCTGCTAACTGTGTTTAATCATTGTCCTTTGATCATTTCCTTGACAACGTTTGAAGCTTTGGGTTACTTCTATTTAATCACTCCTTTGTGTCTTTGCATATAATAGTGAACATCCATTTTAAAGCATTATCAAGATCTTTGTTAATTTCATGGAGCCTCTATTTTTACTATAACAATGGTCATTTGGCTATGTTTAGGAAGATCTAAGATTACATTGTATCATTGTTATTGCATCGATTACTATCATTACTGAGCCAATTTACTGCCTCGATTATAAGATATCTCAGTCCACTGAATCATTGATAATGATAAATGTCCCTTTACTCTTATTTCATTACTATTATCATTGTCAATGTTCCATTAGTTTGATGATTTCTTGATTAATGTTCCTTGACACTATTGAAAATTATTTCACATTGAGTAACCTTATTTGTGAATTAATTTAATATTATAATAGTCATTTCTTATTTGTCATGTATGTATATCAATGATTGCCTATGTCAATGATATTTGTATTCGCAACATTGAGAATATTTATAAATAGTGATACATTATTTTCTCAATCCTTCCATGATTTTTCTAGCTTCTTTTCATGACAATAATTGATCTTTGCATTACATGCTCACTATCTTTTGTCATCATTTATAATAACATTTATAATCATTGTGATTTCATGGAATAAACCCATAAAGTGAGAAACTTTGATACCTCATTTTCTTTCATAACTTCTCGTATAATCATTGTGATTACATTTTCTTTATTGTCCATGTTTCTTATACCAATCTTTAAGACATTAATTTGTCACTTCTTTACATTTATCCTTTGTCCTTGGTATATTAGTTTGTTACTGCTGTGTGACAATAATCTTTGCATAAATATATCAATTTTCATTTTTAACCCATTAATGTTATACATCCTCAACCATTGAATTGCTCTTGATAATTAAGGATCTCCTTCATGACTGTACTTTTTAGCATTTGATCTCTACACTTGATATGATGTCTTTTATTCGTAACGAGTGATCTTTATCACTGTCATTTCCAGTCACTATTATCTCTATTTGATACATTTTCCAATATTTATATTACAATGTCTCATTGTTATCTGATTTTAATTATTCTGAAACCACCAAAATCCTCGACTGTCATGAAAGTGATGGAAGCACTATCTTAACCTTCATTTCATCAATACCCATTCGTATTCATAGAATTATTGTTTTGAATATCATTGTAAGTTCCTCTTCTCTATTTAGAACATGTACCTGTGATGTATTAATACATTATTTTATATCATTAATGTAGGCATTATCTTTACATCTTGATTGGATACTATTCTTTACCATGATTGCATCTCTTTACTATTCATAGTTATCTTCTCATGACTCTTTGTACTCTCTATTGTATTATCTATATTTCTATCTCCTCATGATAGTCTGTATCCATTATTCTCGGTGTTCAATATTTTGATTTCTTTATATGTATTTTATGATATAATTATCCTATCTGAATATAGCCTTATGACAATGATGTTTGTTCTCTAGCTCACATAATGGAATATATTTAATCAATGAAATTATCTATTCTTATAATTGTGTCTTAGATCCTTTTGAACCATGGAGACTTTGTTCTTATGAATTTTTAATATAACTCAAGGGAATAGTAAAATTGTTTAAGAAACTATCAAAGTACCCCTATAATAGTTGAAAAATGCATGAAATAATAAGTGACACATTCATGTTACTAGGTTCAAATGGAAATATATATATACTACAAACCCTACCTCATTTGATTCTAATAGGATTATCTTTACTTTTAATGCATCCTTTAAACTAAATTCTTTCTCTCCAAGCATTAAATCTGACACTTTCTTGATGAGGTCTAGTTTTTTTTATTTTCTCTATGCATGAACCTATGTTCCTTCCATTGTTCTTCTTTAGGAGATCCCCAAAAAATGAAATCAAGACAATGGAAGTGACGTTAACTCTTATTTATCAGTTATTCCTTCTATTTTATGCTCATTAACCCGATCTCTTCATGAATATATTATTGTTGAAACATGAAGCTCATTGTTCTCTAGAAAACATTGCTCATTACTATCCATAACAAATGTTGTTCTTTGTTCGAAGGATCTATCCTCTGATATTTATCTTTCATTTTCTCTTTCTTCATGCTTTCTATGGATAAGGTAGATTTATTTTCCTAACCCTCACTTGTAACCCAAGTTACCATTCTTGTAATAAAGGTATGATCAAGAGTCAAAAGAACTTTTTCTTTCATGTGGCCCTCCATTACCTATGCATGGTATCTTTTAAATAAAACATCCCTTCTTGAAACTCACCCATTTGATCACTTTATTAAAAACCAAAGGTTTTGTCAATACTTCAAGTGATTTTCTTTCTCTAATATTTAAATAAAACTTTAGTATATGACCTAAGGGAAAACCTTAGACTATTTTGACCCAAAAGTGAAAAATAGTCAACATTTTGGTAACATCTCAAGGGTTTTTTCCCACTAAGAATGTAGGACAAGTGGCATTGTGCGTCCATTGGGAGTATGATTCAATAAAATGGCTTGAAAAAATATTAGAATCAGATTTTGATCCCGCTGTCAGAAGCATTAAACAACATCAACAACCAAAAAAACAAACTAAAAAAATTGTGCAACCAAAACTTAGGGAAGGGGAAACCAATATAATCATATTGAGTGATTGGATTGGGTTTGAAGAGGCAAATGGAGATCCAAGATGAGGAGTCTAGTGGAGTCTAAAGTGTTTGAATTTGACCTCTGATAGGTATATGGAGTGGGATGGGTCCTAGAGTGAACTCTGACTAAAGATTGGAGAAATTGCTTTCAAGAAAAGAAAGAAAGAAAGAAGTCATCAAACTAAGAAGAAAATAGTTACTTACAGTAAGACACATTCACCACAATAAGTGGGAGAGCCTAGATCTTCATGGAAATTTCAAACTAAACTGTTGATAACACTAAATCAATGACAGGAACAATCAATAATCTGATTGCTTTCCTTGCTTCAAAACTTCAACAAAACAATTCAATAATGCATGGAAATGATAAAGGACTCAAACCATATCTATTTCAGACCATTTCCAATCTACTTTGTATTCAAACAATAAGTTTATCAATACCAAACAAAGGACTGTATCCTCACGGCAGCAACTTGGTAGTTTTGCAGAGAATTAATTTTTTCATTACAATGCATTTGTTCCACTAGAAAACATTCTCTACCAACCACCTAAGACTCCCCTCTCTAAAACCATGATCAAACAATGATAATTAATATTCTAAAAATGGTTGATTATTCAACTTCCTCCACAAACCGTTTATAGTCAGTTATGACTGTTGGTATTCCAAGATTTGTTGTCAAAACTGATAACAAAGCTATCCTTTCGACCACTCTTTACCTTTTGGTGTTTATATTATTCTATTTGAAAAATAGTTGAGACGAAAAATAAACACCTCTATCTATATTAAATACACTAGTCAATTAAAATATTCCATATCAATGTAGTTCATTCTCAAGAAACATATAAGTAATGGCCATCAACTCTAAAAATGTAACCAATGGATGACATATTACTGTTGGAAAAGAAGCCTACCTATCATCCATAGGGACATAGAAAATTTTTATATCAGTCGTGATATCAATGTCTATTTGCATGCAAAGGACATGTTTATAAAACACACACTGTCATAAGAAATAATTCGAATAAAATGAATTTTTTATACCAGAGAAACAAAATTGTAAAAATTCTACTTATGATACGTACATCTTCATTAAATGCCATAACACATGAGTGCTGGAAAATTTATACCATATGAAGTATTATAACTTTTGAAAAATAAATGGGAGAGTTGTATGTAATGCCCAAAATTCAAAACACTAGATTGGACATTAAACAAACTATTTATTCTACTCTGAACATATCTAATTTGCAATATTTTATTTCTTTCTAAACAATGACATACTACATTAATACATAGTGTGAACCTATTTTTTATATCATTTAATGATGAACTATAACTGATTGAATGTTTGAAGATGTTAAGTTGATGATCACCGAGCTGCAAAAAGTTAATGCAAGACATTAAATCAGTTAATGTATTGTATTGTCATTGATGTCAACTTGATATACTCTAATTGGTCATATACATATTGTCAAAGACTTCAAAGAACCAAATAGATAAAGGTTATTTTATCAGTAATGCATAAAAGTTCAGTATATACCAAGTGACAACAAACACCGATGGACAGTGCACACCGACAGATAGAGAACCCCGAGAAGAGTCACAGTGTAACCTGAGAAAGATACCCGAGCAAGCATTACTGAGAAGAACCAAAGTGATACCTGAGAAGAACTGAAAGTCACAGTGTTGCCCGATGAACAAACAACCCCGACGGACAGAGATGCCCGAGGACAACTAAAGTCAAGGCTAAGCAAACTAGGAGTTAAACACCGATCAGAACTGAAGTTCAGAAATGACAAAAGACTTAGCTGACAGAAGCTAAATATGGAGTTAACTGATTGATTACATTGTTTTCATTGACCAGTTAAAAGCTAGAGATTTAAAGCTAGTTGTCAAGGGGAAATCTATGAGATAAAGCTAAAGCAATCTTTAAAGCAAGAATGGGGAGAATTGCGGATCACGTCAAGAACAAGAAAGACAAGGACTTAGAAATGGTGAAATCATGAATATAAAAGAGACAAGCTAATTCATTATCAAGAGAGGATGTTGAAGAGTATTTTGGTGAAGATAAGAAGTCTTCATACAGACCTGATCAAAAAAGCTAAAGAACAGAGCATATTTCTGTGGACATCGAGCAGTAGAGAAGAAACAACATTCACCGAGCAGAAAGAAGTGGAGCAAAGGAATTGAAGAGCACATTGATCAGAAAGGTATTATTAGCTTACAATAGATCTGAACATCTGCAAGATTAAGTTGTATTTATGAATAGATCATATATTGTTTCAGTTTAACCATTGATTCAGAAAATATCTGAACAAAGTGAGATTTAGCTATCCTTTATATATTGAGATACATCCCAAGGAGTATCAAAAATTTTCTCATGAAGATAGCATAGTGAAATGCCAGATATCAAGTGACAAACTATTAAATTTAAATCCTCTAACACGGTCACACTTAACAATGTGTTTGTAACCTTTAACAAGGTTGGCTCTTCACTGAGATCACTTCAGAAGAGTGAAAATTTTGGGTTACCGGTCCCAAGTGGTTTTTCCCTTAATAGGGTTTCCACATTAAAAATCCATGTGTCAAATGTGTATATGGTTCATTTCTTTGATGTTTTTCTTTACACATTACTAAAATAGGATCGATCGGTAAACACTAAGTTATTTACTGTATTTCGGTAAAGACTAGATTGTTATTCGGTAAAGCTTAAAGAAAAAGGACAAACAGTATACTCCGAGTAGTATTTATTTGATAAGATTATTTAAAGGGATAAATCTTGTAGGACTGAAGATAACTAGAGGTTTATATTTGTGGTATAAAGTTTTGGGTTGATTTATTGGATTAAGTTTGAGGCCACTGATTCACCCCGCCCCGCCCCCGCCCCCGCCCCCGCCCCCGCCCCCCCCCCCTCTCAGTTATTCTAACAATTGGTATCAGAGCTTGTGTGCTTAGAAAGGGAGTTTAAAGACTCAAGCAAAAGGGATGTGCCTAAGTTGAACAAGGACAACTTTGCATCATGGCAAAGAAGGATAAGACTCCACCTATCAGGCATTGGAAATGATGTTACTCAATACTTAGATATTGAATTTATGTTACCTAATGGACCTCTGACAGTTGATCAAATGAGAGAAAAGTATGAACACAGTTCTATGATGATAGAACTTTCTTCCTCACTCTCTGATACTGAATTTGAAGATGTCAAAACATGCACCACTGTAAAGAAAATGTGGGAAAAATTGAATCTAGTACATGGAGGAGATGTAAATGTACTAAGAGCTAAGGCAGAAAGCCTAAGAGGAAAGTTTGATGACCTAAGAATGAAAGAAGGAGAAAACATCACTCAGTACAGCTGCAGAATCAAAGAGGTTGTCAATGTTATCCGAGGAGTAGGAGGTGTACTTGAAGAAGAAAGAGTGGTAAGTAAAATCCTAAGAACCTTATTGCATGTTTATGCTATTAGAGTATCTGCTATACAAGAAATGAGACCAATAGCAAATAACAATGTCACTCAAGATAGTTTGTTTGGTAGACTTATATCATTTGAGATGAATAATTTTGACAACAGTGTCTTACCGACTATTGAGTTTGCATTCAAATCTTCTTTAAAGATAAGTAAATCAATTCATAAACAGTCTAAGAAATGATAGTAAAAGTGATAGTAATGAACAAGAACTTGATGAGATTGAAGCACTAATGGCTATAAGATTACAGAGACGAAAAGGTAGATACAAAGGTAAATTACCATTGGTATGGTTTAATTGTAAAGAGATTGGACACTTTGCTGCTAGATGTCCTAACAAAAGAAAAGATGACAGAAGTAATGACATAAATTATGAAAAGAAGTTTGACAGAGGTGATGACAGAGATTACCAAAGCAACTGACAATCTGACAGAAGGGATAACTGAGACTACAAGGACAAAGGGAAGAAATATTTTTACTTGGCTGAGAACAAAGATGGAGATACTGACACCGAATCTGATGAAGATATTGAGGTGGTATTTGTTGCTATAAAGGATGATTCAGACAAAAGGAAAGGTATGTTGAAACTGCACTCATATCTAAGGTTAGTAAGAATGATGTCTAGATTATTGATAGTGGATGTACTCACCACATGACTGGAGATAAGGAAAATTTTGAAACTTTTGAGTATTATAATGGTGGATTAGTAAGAATGGGTAATGACTCACCTTGTCCAATTGAAGGTAAAGGAACCATAATGTTGAGCAATCTGATCAGATGTGAAAATGCATATTGGTTGAAAGGACTTAACTATAATTTATTGAGTGTTTCCCAGCTGAATAACACAGGTCACCAAGTTGCATTTGAGAACAAAAAGGCAAAGATATTTAATGAATGAGGAAGGTTGATCGAAACTGGTGAACAGACAAAAGGTAACCTATTATATCTTGATGATATTAACACCACTTGTTTAATGGCTAAAAATGAAGACATATGGTTGTGGCATAAAAGTTATGTTAGGATAAGAAATAAAAGGAAAGTAAGAGGCTTACCGAGCATGTCAAAGCCCGACCATGTCATGTGTAAGAATTGTCAAAAAGGTAAAATGACAAAGTCTAGTTTCAAGAGCAAAACCTACACATATAATGCTATTCTATAATTATTCATACTAACCTATGTGGACCCATGAGAACAAAGAGCTACTATGGTGATAGATACTTCATTCTCTTTCTTGATGATTATTCTAGAATGATGACAGTCATGTTCTTAAAAGAGAAATCAGAAGCATTCAAGATTTTTAAATGGTATAAAGCTATTGTAGAAAAACAAAGTGGTAAGGAACTGAAATGCTTAAGATTATATAGAGGAGGAGAATTTATTTCTGATGAATTCACTAACTTTTGTAATGAGCATGGAATTCAAAGACAGGTTTCTGCACCAAGAACACCACAGCAAAATGGGATTGCTGAAAGAAGGAACTAATCCATTGTTGATTGTGTCAAAACACTGATGATTGAGAAAGGCATCACACAAACATTCTGGAGGGAAGCTGTCAATACTGTTGTCTATACATTGAAGAGAGTTCAATTGAAGAAAGACACCAATAAGACACCTTATGAGCTATGGTATGGACATACACCCAATGTAAGTTACTTCAGAATTTTTGGAAGTCAATGTTATATTTTGAAAGATGATAAAAATGGAAAACTTGAATCCAAAGGTGATGAAGGAATATTTCTAAGGTATTCCACTAAAATAAAGGCTTATAAATGTCTTAACAAGTCCTCTAACAAAATCATTGAAAGTGCAAATGTCAAAGTAGATGAATTTGTTGAGAAAAATGATGAGGAAAGTATAAAAGAATCAAAAGACTACAATAGGTTTGTCTATAGTGATGAACTTGACACTCTGCCCGAGCAACAGTGTATCACTCCCAAGCGACAGAACAATGCACCCGGGCATCAGGCTGCAAACACCGAAAATCAAAAAATTGCTCACAATGATGTACCGAGCGATAGAGATCAAAATGAAGGTCAAGATGATGATCAGGATGATGAACAAAGAGTTGAACCAGTACTTTCCAAGTATGTCAAAAGACATCATCCACAGAACCATATCATAGGAGACAAAAAGGCTGGAATGAGAACAAGAAGTAAGTCACTGAACACTAGATGTTTAATTTATGATTTTGAGCCTAAATTTGTTAATACTGCACTTGAAAATGAAGAATGGGTTAGTGTTATGAATGAAGAGATAGAGCATATTGGGAAGAATAGAAAATGGACATTAGTACCTAGACTGGATGAAAAGAATGTCATTGGTACCAAATGGATATTTAGAAACAAGCTGAATGAGAATGGAGAAGTCACAAGGAACAAAGCAAGATTAGTATGCAAAGGGTATGCACAAGAAGAAGGTATTGGCTAAGGAGAAACCTTTTCACCCGTTGCTATACTAGAAGGAGTAAGAATTCTACTTGTTTATACTGCATTCAAAGGATTCAAGGTATACCAAATGGATGTCAAATCTGCATTCCTAAATGGAATACTAGAAGAAGTATACATTGAACAACCAGAAGGGTTTGTTGATCCTAACAAGAGAAATATGGTTTGTAGACTACACAAATTCTTGTATGGATTGAAACAAGCTCTGAGAGCATGGTATGAAAGACTTCACTCATATCTCATAAGTATTAAATTTGTAAGAACAAGTGAAAATAGTAATCTGTATTTAAAAGAAGATATTGATGATAACATTTTGATTGCTGAAATATTTGTTGATGATATCATATTTGGTGGTAATGATATGCTATGCAAATCATTTGCTAATGAAATGAGCAAAAATTTTGAGATGTCAGTGTTTGGGGAGATCAAGTTCTTTCTTGGTCTACAGATTCTTCAACAGGACGTAGGCATATACATCACACAATCCAAATACATCAAAGAAGTTCTCAAGATATTCAAGATGGAGGAATCCAAGCTAGTTGGAACACCTATGGCAACCGGATGCAAGATAACAAAGGAAGACAAGTCAGTCAAGGTAAATCAAACCCTATATAGATCTATGATTGGAAAACTCATGTATATTGTTCATACTAGACCAGATATAACACATGTTGTTGGAATAGTTGCAATATTCTCTGCCAATCCCAAGGAATCAAATATGAATGTTCTCAAAAAAAAATTGAGATATCTAAAGAATACCGAAGACTATGGCTTATGGTATAAAAGAGAAGGAAAATTTGAGCTTCAAGTCTATACAGATGTTGATTGGGCTGGAAACTTAGATGACAGAAAGAGCACAACAGGAGGAGCATTCTTTATGGGTGACAGACTTGTTACATGGATAAGTAAGAAGCAATGATGCATCTCACAATATACTGCTGAAGTAGAATATGTGGCTGCTCCTGCAAATTACTCTAACATTGCATGGATCAAGCAGTTACTGGAAGGTATGAATATAAAAATTCTTGAACCAGTGATTATCTATTGTGATAATACAAGTGCAATAAACATTTTAAAGAACCTTTTCATGCATGCTAAAACAAAGCATATTGCCATCAAGTATCATTACTTAAGAGAACAAGTGCAAGAGAAATAGGTGATACTAGAATCTGTTCGATCAAAGGAACAATTAGCAAACATATTCACAAAGCTATTGCCTAAAGATACATTTGAGTACCTGAGAAAGAGACTAGGGGTCCAGCCTTTGTCTACTGGTCACTAAGCTGACTAGGAGGCTGCATTAGCCTACACATAATCAGAAAATCATTCATGTTGATGCAAGCAAAGAGATCGACTAAAATGATATATCAATACACAGCAAGGTACTTATCTGCACCGAAAACCAGAGAAAATGTTGGCTACTACAGAGCTAAATTGTTGATGGAAAGGAAATTCAAGGAATATATTATGAAAAAGAGAGAAATTTAGTTTGGAATTGTTGTCAAAGGGAGAGATGACTTAAGGGAGAGGTTATATCCATATGAAATATCTATCATGATCATCCAAAGGGAGAGATGTACTTAATGAATATGGAGAGAAATATATTATTATCAAAGGAAAAAGAGATGAATAGAACTATCCATCAATAAGAGGAACAGTCAAAGGGAGAGAAAATATCAGAGAAAGATTCAAAGAAACATCCATCTAAGGGGGAGAATTGGAAAAGTTAACACTGCATATCTATCTAGAAAAGGGAGAAGAGATTCTACAACAAAGGGAGAGACAGAATCAGAAGTTGCTACATCTATCTAGTGAAGGGAATGAAGAATGAAGAAAGTACTCTGCAAGAATCAAATCTAAGCTAGAAGAGATTACCGAGAGTCAGACATTTGTATTGGTTTTAAAACAATAAGTTTGGTAGAGATTAATGAACTACAACTGATATATTTCATATTGTATTAGTAGTAATGTAGTATGTTGTCATCAATGCCAAAGGGAGAGATTGATGAACTATAATGGATTGAATGTTTGAAGATGTTAAGTTGATGATCACTGAGTTGCAGAAATTTAATGCAATACATTAAATCAGTTAATGTATTATATTGTCATTGATGTCAACTTGATATACTCTAATTGGTCATATACATATTATCAAAGCCTTCAAAGAACCAAAGAGATAAAGGTTATGTTATTAGTAATGCATAAAAGTCTAGTATACACCAAGTGACAACAAACACCGACGAACAGTGCACACTGACAGATAGAGAACCCCAAGAAGAGTCATAGTGTAACCCAAGCAAGATACTTGAGCAAGCATTATCGATAAAAACCAAAGTGATACCCGAGCAGAACTGAAAGTCATAGTGTTGCCTGATGGACAAACAACCCCAACAGACAGAGATGCCTGAGGACAACTGAAGTCAAGAACGAGCAAACTAAGAGTTAAACACTGATCAGAACTGAAGTTCAGAAATGATAAAAGACTTAGCTAGCAAGAGATAAATATGGAGTTAACTGATTGATTACATTGTTTTCATCGACTAGTTAAAAGCTAGATATAAGCTAGAGATTTAAAGCTAGTTTTCAAGGATAAATCTACAAGATAAAACTAAAGCAAGCTTTAAAGCAAGAATGGGGAGAATTGCGGATCACATCAAGAACAAGAAAGACAAGGACTTAGAAATGGTGAAATCATGTCTATAAAAGAGACAAGCTAATTCATTATCAAGAGAGGATGCTGAAGAGAATTCTGGTGATGATAAGAAGTCTTCATATAGACCTAATCAAACAAGCTAAAGAATAGAGCTAATATTTCTGCGGACACCGAGTAACAGAAAAGCAACAACATTCGCCAAGCAAAAAGAAGTGGAGCAAAGGAATTGAAGAGAACATTGATCAGAAAGGTATTATGAGCTTACAATAGATTTGAACATCTGCAAGATTAAGTTGTATTTATGAACAAATCATATATTGTTTCAGTTTAACCATTGATTCATAAAATCTCTTAACAAAGTGGGATTTAAATATCCTTTATATATTGAGATACGTCCCAAGGAGTATCAAAAAATTTATCATGAAGATAACATAGTTAAATGCCAGATATCAAGTGACAAACTATTAAATTTAAATCCTCTAGCAAGGTCGCACTTAACAGTGTGTTTTTAACCTTTAACAAGGTTGTCTCTTCACTGAGCTCACTTCAGAAGAGTGAAAAAATTGGGTTACCGGTCCCAAGTGGTTTTTCCCCTAACAGGGTTTCCACGTTAAAAATCCATGTGTCAAATGTGTATATTGTTCATTGCTTTGATATTTTTTCTTTACACATTACTAAAATAGGATCGATCGGTAAACACTAAGTTATTTACTGTATTTCGATAAAGGCTAGACTACTATTCGGTAAATCTTAAAGAAAAAGGATAAACAGTATTCTCTGAGCAGTAGTTATTTGATAAGATTATTTAAAGGCATACATCTTGTAGGACTGAAGATAACTAGAGGTTTATATTTGTGGTATAAAGTTTTGGGTTGATTTATTGGATTAAGTTTGAGGCCATTGATTCACCTCCCCCCCTCTGTCCCCCTCTCAGTTATTCTATCATTTAACTGGAATCTAAAATGATAATAAATCTACTTAGAACAATAAAGCTTATTACGATGTTCAAATAACCAACATGACTTGCAACTGCATACCTTAATTTCTCTTTCTTTCCCATGTATCATATTCTCCTTGCCTCTCTATTTCTTGCACCTGTATATATGGCTACAAAACTAGATTCATGATATAAAATTCATAGTTGATTACATACAAGATCATAAGATAAGCTACATCAATAACTTAGCTAAATCAATCATAAGGTATTTAAAACTAGTTTCGTAAAGAGATGCAGACTATGTAAAATATTGGTAAGGGTGGCAAGATCAAAGAAGAACTCAAAAGTACAAGACCTAAGGGCCAAACCTAATGCCTCGAGGGCTCGTCATTGATGGCCTTGCCTACATAACTTGTAGAGACATCGTAGTTCGGGTTTAACTTTAAAACCAGTCTTTTAAAGGATGGTAGAAGTGGTTATGCAACCCCTTTCTAGGGTAGACTCCCCAGACAGTGTCTCCATCAGCTACCACCCACTTAGGTGAACAAGGATGACATCCTAATTAGATTCTACTTACAAATAAGGTATATGTAGACCTCCTCATAAGGTTACCTACCCAACGGTTCATAACTATGATGGAGAACCAATTCTTGTAAGAAATTAAGGTAATATCCATGATCCCGAACCTACAAGATTTATAATTGTATGAGAGGAGATACATATTACCAAATTCTATGTCCACTTATCTTAAAATCTAACATATTAGTATACCATGTATATAATTTAATCATATCATGCCTTCCTAACTTATGCATTGAACTACTAATATCAATGTCTATTAAACCCCAACTTGACAAGTTGTAAAAGTGCAATTATACTAACCTCACTACTCAAATTGACTAACAATTCAACTACCAAAATATACCTTTAAAAAATATTTACTATCCCATACCATAAATAATTTATAGATTGTGACATGTAAAAGAATAGAATTGGAGCTCTTCTCTTAATTTTGATTTTATATATTTGTTATTGCTAAAATTATAACTTTCCTCAACCAAGACTCTATATGATTTAACATTAATTACTTAAGAAAACATTAGAATCTAAACAAAATCAAAAGGGCCTCTTATAAAAATTCTATCATAATTCTAAACGGAAAATCAAATATCACTGATATAATTCAAAAACTAGTGAATTCCAATACATCTTATTCCATCCATAAGAGTAACTATAATAATTTTAATATAAGCACATAAAGCATTTACCTAATTTGAGAAAAACAAGTTCAAAGATATTTTAAAAGACTTCTAAATACTTCTTCTTTCAACAAGATCAAATGAATTTATGCTGCTACAAAACCTATGATTTCATTTTTGAATCAATAATACAACTAAACTAAATATATAACAATTAAAGATCATAAACCTTAATTTAGTTAGATTTCAAAAACCATGATTATAAAACTAATGATTTGAATATATTTGGTTACTAATTTCTTTGTTCAAAAATATAAGGTTATATCCTTTGTACATATCCATTATGTCTATTCATGTTCATCGTCCATTTAACAAGACTAATCACAATTAGTTATCATGATTCCATTTACTAAAATGAAATGTCAATAAGATTTCTATGCTCTGAAACATGCATACATTAAACCAGACTTTTCCTATCAGCTTATTAGTATTTAAATATAAATTATTATCTTTCTTCTGAGTTAGTTTGTTAACTAGTTGTGTAGTATGCATTTCATAATGGTTTCAGATTTTCAGATTTATTTGATACTTGCATGTTGCTTCAG
>MU225923.1:1523879-1536152 GCA_018584345.1 Thuja plicata
TTATTATCTTTCTTCTGAGTTAGTTTGTTAACTAGTTGTGTAGTATGCATTTCATAATGGTTTCAGATTTTCAGATTTATTTGATACTTGCATGTTGCTTCAGATTTGCACAATGTTGAATGCAAAGGAAATCACCCATGATAAGATTCTTTCAGTTGTAGAAGGAATATATAAAGATCTGATTTAATTTATAAAAGCTACCTATTCCTGTTAATATCAATAGTTAAATTTAGAATAGATTTAATTTGTCAAACACCCAAACATCTAGAAAAGAAAGCTTTATTTTTATTAACACTGGTTATTCACTCTCCAACTCTACCTATACTACCTTCTAAATCATAACAATCCAAATCTTATTCAATCACCCAAATCAAACAAATATTGACACATTACTTAAATGATGCATTAAGTGAATAGATGTAGATAACATATTCATACCAAATATTTAAGAGGTTTAACATAGATGGTGATTGAGAAAATTCTACTTTTCCATATAAGTATTTCCAGCAAAAGAACAGTTTGCATGAATAAAATCAATGAATTACTTGTCAAGAAATCTATTACCTATTACTAAAGAATACATATATTGGTTCATCAAAATTTCTTTATCCATTATTTCATATGAAAAAGCTTCCAAAACGAAATGAGAACATGGATTAAATTTTCTTTCAATTTGTTTAGAATATATATTAGTTTATGTATGGTAAAATCTCTTGAATCATTATTTCATATGAATAGCTACGTAAAAAGGATTAATTTTACCTCTTGAGGGCTGGTTTTTTTTTTTCTTCTTCTTGAAATCATTCCATAAAGGAAGAAAAATCTTGCATACCTAATCGCTCTCATATGTATTGGTCACCAAAGAATAATTCTAGTTCTCCATTCGGTGGAGTCAAGGACTCTATCCCTCTGGAGGCAATACAAACTTCTGTATTTCGAACGCTCCTCCACTGATGCCAGAAGTAATGACCCCGGTTCTAACATATTTTTTAGCGCCTCCTTCAATCTGTTCCCCCAACCAGACTATTTCCATTTGTGTTATTACAAGCACATATATTTGGGTAGTTATGAAACTACCTTCAACGGTTAGGAATTGGCAATGGTAATGCCCTCATAAATTATTTCTATCTATCCCTCCCTTTTTTCTCTTGAGCATAGAACAACATATTATGGTCTCCCTTGTATCCCCTATTTTTTTTATGATCAATTCTTGAAAGCTTGGAGAATTCCCCCTGTAAAGGAGATGGGATGTCATGCCTTTTTAATGGCATGGCAGTCTCCTCCATTAATTATGTCTCACTTTTATATGAAATGGCTTCCATACCACGCCAAAGGCTAGGGTAGGTGGAAAATAATGGCACAGTAAAATTATGTTGTGTTCCAGATGGGAACGCCATGCTTGATTGATGGTAACCCACCCTGCTTCTCACTATAGAAGCTTTACCATCTATTCACGTCTCTTTCTCATTAAATTTTGCAAAGTATTAGATGGATAGATTGTTGCCTCTAATAAATTTTGAATTTTGTACATCACCAAGAGGTCTTACTAGTTGGAGCATTAAATCTTATGCTTGGACCACTTATATTTCTGTTTACTACTAAAATTCCTATTATATAAATTGAATGATGATATCATACCAGTCATTCCATAATTTTTCAACTGCGATGATATTTCCAATTAAAGTAACTTAATTTTTTTATTTCAATTTATATTGCTACTAATTATATATGCTTGTACAATTAAGGTGTTGCTAAGTAAGATTATACAACATGTTCCCACTGTGTTTTCCTTATAAACACTAAGCATATGAAGATACATAATGGAATATAAACACACACACTAATAAACATTACGAGTAATCTCTTTATCAAGCATATATAAGAAATGACCCACAATCAAATTCTAAAATAATTTCACTCCTAGGATTTCAAATTAATTTATTATTTTTCTTTATCTAATCATTGTAATGGTACGCTTTTGCAGCAATTACAATCTTTGAGTCTTATTTGCTTCATTTCATCTTAGAGGTCTCTATTCATCACAATTCTAATTAATAGAATAGTAATTATTTGACTAATTACCATAGAAGAATACGATGGATTAAACATTACTCAATCTACAAGAAGGTCAATAGCTAAGGTAGGTAAGAATTCATCAAGCTTCATGAATTACACTTATAATCAATTAGTCATAAAATTGAATAAGGTAATAGAGTAGAGTGAGTTCATAAGTTCGATATTGTATTCTCCCATTGGTCAAGCTTGATATAACTATATCCCCTAACACGTGAAATTGTCTCCTCCCTCATGAATCCATCTCATCGCTCCAATTACTTTATTCCACTCACTTCTTCAATTTTGTTTCCATGATAAGGGTTAGTGAGGCACTACACTGTAGAACTAAAACAATCTTCATTGGTATCCAAGAAAAACATAGCTTTTCTGGGTACATAAAGCATTGTAATTTTTGAATTGCAAATTATGGGCCATAATTCCAAACACAAAAATTAACTTAATAAATCAACTACTCATAAGATAGATTACTGAACTTCAAAAAAACCAGTAAATCTTCATATGCACACAATCATATTGTAGAAAGATTCTAATCAATACAAAGAAAACATAATGGGCAGAAAATATAACCATTGGACCAAAGTTTTAAAACTTGAAAGCAAATGATTGCATCTCAAATGTTCAACTACAATGAACATTTACAATTAATCAATCAAATGCAACACCTGAACAATTCATAATGAATCTGGATGGTTGCACAACAACACCGTGTCTCAACCAATGCACCTGGCTTAGTGAACTATTATATGGGCTGATAATACAAACTAAATACTAGTCCTCTGGTCTATGGTATCAGTAAGATGAGGGGTGAGATGTAGTTTGTAGCGTTGGAAGAACAATTCACATGTGAGATTATAAAATACAGCATGACACTAATAGGGCTTCCTAAGTTCTAAACATAGCTGGTACATGGAAGATGACATTTACCTCCATAAGGATATCGCAGTTACAGATAACGGTCAGCAAAATGCTCAATAGAAACCCTTAAAAAATGGTAATCATAATAATATATGAAAAGTTAGAAAAGGCAACCCTAAATCCTACAATTTTCTCTGAATCAATAGCCCTCTAAGAAAACACATGCATATTCAAAAATGGTTTTTTATGAATCTACAACATAACAAACATTTTAACGAACAACCAAATTTTAGATAGAAGAAAAATGTTCAGTAATTTCCCTGCGCCCTGATTTTACCAAGAGACAAAATTTGGATTTAAGAGTACAATTGCAAATTACCTTTCGAACAATTTTTTTTCTCTTGTTCAGCAATATTATTCTATTCCTTTTTTCCTCCTCCTTCTCAGCACTATTATAAGATTGCATTTCAGCTTCAACTTCTTTCTTTGCTTTGTTAGGGATTTCCTCATAATTTTTTACACCATGTATTCTGCATTTACGTTCAATTACACGCTTTCTTTGCATATCATACCACAACTTCAATTGGTAGTCAACATCACTCTCCCTCTTTTGATTATACTTTATTATTCTCTCTGAGGAAAGAGATTTACGTTTTGGTTGTTCTGTAGCATTTGGATCATGCTTTTGTGGTGGAATGAAATCAAGGTTGTGCTTCTTCATCCTATGCATATTTAGTCCTTTCAAATCATAAAATTTCTTTCAAATCATATTTTGTGAGTTTCGTTCATGTTGCGAGGGAGGAATGAAATTTTATGATTTGAAAGTACTAAATATGCATAGGATAAAGAATCACAACCTTGATTTCGTTCCACCACAAAAGCGTGGTCCAAATGCTATAGGACAACCAAAACGTAAACCTCTTTCCTCAGAGAAAATAAGAAAGTATAATGAAAAGAGGGAGGGAGAAGGAAAATGACTACCAATTGAAGTTGCGACAACATGAACGAAAATCACAAAAATATGATAATCTACCATCCACCTGTTCAGTTCTATGATGAGTACAAACCTGCACAAACGATTCCAAAATAAAACAAGAGCTACAATGTAGCATAGCTCCTGCCAAGTGCAGGCAAGGTGGTTTTGCCAGATAGAGATGGTTTTACAGGATAAATGCATCTATTTTATTATGGTTACAACCCAATATCAACAAACAAATTATAAGAATATAAACTTAATTTAGTCAAATTACTTGGCTTCAAATACAGCCAAACCACTCAGATTCCTTCTTCTGGCAATGTTGTTGAAGACAAAATAGTGAAGTTGTCAACCGATGATGTCAAGTATGACTTGAAGCTTTGGATGCCCAAAAGACAGGAAGAGATAGACAGTGTTCATTTGTATTTCTCTCTTCCTGTCTTTGGGCATCCAATGCTTGAATTCATACTTGAAGGATGTTCATTTGTATATCTCTTTGTCTTCCTGACATTGGGGCTTCTAATGCTTCAAGTGATTTTAGGGTGCAATTTTTAGTCTTTTGATGGTCCATCTTGTATAAAATCAACTTATGCAAACAATCCACTAGGGCATTATTAATACATGACCAAATCTCTTCACAAAAATCTATAACTTTGGAATTCATAAAATAAGAGTTTAGAGGAAATGTTCCATTAATTTATATAGACTATCCCTACGGTTGGAATGAAAGTTATGTATTTTTAGAGAAGGTATATGCACAAGTGACATACATGTAGATTTGATTGACCAAGCACTACTGGGAACTTGACCCAGAAACAAAAGGACTTGTGATGATTTTATCACAATAGTACATCTGTAGCTGGGTAAGCTCCCAGTAGTACTTAGGCAAATCTGCATGTTCACCACCTGTGCATATACCATCTCTAATCAACTCTTATATACAGGTGAAGGGGACTAAACATACATTTTGAGTACTGATTTTTGTTCTAAGTTTCATGTAGGGTACATGGATAAGAAGACAACAGTTGGAATGAAAGTTATGTATTTTCAGAGAAGGTATCTGCACAGGTGACAAACATGCAGATTTGACCAAGCACTACTGGGAGCTAGACCCAGGAACAAATGGACTTGTGATGATTGAAATAAGATTGAGGTATCATCAGCAAACTGGACATTAGATATTTATTTCTTGTTAGGGAGTAGGATGTCACTGAATCTAGGAGACGTGGAGTAGTCTCTTAAGAGGTAATGTACAGAATTAGCAGCAATGACAAAAAGAGCAAGGGCAAGAGAGCATCATTGTCTAATAGATATTGAGAGTTCAAATTGCTTTGACCTAGATCCATTAACTTCCACACAGGCTTGAGCACCTCCCATCATGGCGGAGACCATTCTACAGAAGTGTGTTGGGAAAGCAAGGGCATCAAGCATCATGTAGATAAACTTCCATTCTATTCTATCATATACTTTTTCATAATCTATAAGTAAAATGCCAGCCTATTGACCTGATTGCTTATCCTAGTCCATAGTCTCCCAACAAGTCACCAAATTTTCCAATATGTATCTGCCTTTGAAAAATCATGTTTGTGTGTTATTGATTACAGAAGGGAGAATATGTTCAAGCCTAAGAGAAAGATTCTTAGCATGAATCGTATAGGATACATTGAGTAATGTGATGGGCTTCCAGTTCTTTACGAGTGTTCTGTCTCCTTCTTTGGGGATGAGTTTAATGAGTCTAGCATTGATCTCAGGTCCAAGAGATCCTCTTTCAATAGCCTCTTCATACATTCTCAACAACACTCCACTAATCCATTCATGATTCTTCTTATAGAAATCAATCGGAATACCATCTGGTCCAGGGGCCTTCTCATTGGCCTTCTTCTAATAGTTTTGTTGGTATGGTATTTCAGACCATCGCCCTTGCATCTTCCATACAACTCCCATTGTCCTATGTAGTAAACAAGGTCTTGTAGAAATGGGAAAATGCACTCAAAATATCTTCTCTATTGTTGAGAGATACATCATTATCTTTGATGCTTTCAAGTTTATCCCTAGCTTCCTTTTTTTTAAGCACTTGATAAAAGAATTTAGTTCCCCTGTCTCCTAGCTTCAACCAATTAATCTTGGATCTAACTCTAGCCCCTTGAACCTTCTGATGTTGGAGCTTCCTAAGGGTGCCCCTGAATTGCACCAGGGAGTTAAGAGCTACCATATCACTGGGGAATCCTGCAATTCTTTCTCTTTCATACAAAGTCTTTGATGAAGCTAATTTTCTTCCTTTCTAGAGTCTTTGGCTCTCTTTTTCCCCACAATTTGGAATAGATTCTTCTGTGATAATAACTTTTGGTTCCATTTACTAGTCTCGTCCTCATGATTGACAATATTCTCATTAAACCAACTGATCACTTTTGTTGCTGCTAGGACATCTTCATCTTTTAACAGATGGCAGTTTAGAGAAAATCTTGCCTTCTTAGTATTATTGAGAAGTGGGGAATTATCAATAGAAAAGCTAGCCACTATGGGGTGGTGATCTGATAAGGAGAAGGGAATGACTCTAATGGTCTCCCCATTATCATCCCCAATGCATTTAAAGTGATCTTTATTGAAATAGAAATGATCTAATCTTGAGAAAATCCTCTTATTCCCCTTCTGGAAATTAGACCAAGAAAACCATATCCCTTTTGATTCTGCTTTTTTATTGGCTAGTGGTGCAATCACCTAAAATTGGTCTAGCAAACCTATAGCCTCTATTTTTTATTAATTGGTCTTAATAAATTCTAAAATCTAAGATATAATCGCTATACTCTAATTATGAGAGAACTTAATCAAATTTGCTTATATAATCCCAATCCTAACTTGTTGAATCAAATAATCAATCATCCAAGCCTAAATATTAAAATGCATAAAACATTAGGATAAAGCAAAAAGTCCTAAATACCTTCTAAAATCAAAAACTGAACTCATTCACACATGTGTGAGCACTCAAAAGTCAAATAAAACAAATAATAAAAGGGGAAATACCAATTTTGTCGTATTCTCCACAACGTTGACCAATCAAAATCACTTCATCATCTAATATGGATTGAAGGAAGTTGCATCTCTATCATTGATCCTTCCCTTTTGCCTCTTAATCGCAACCATTCATTTCTTAGAATCTCTTATAAAAGGGATAGCTCCCTTTCTCAAAATATGGAAGAAGATTTGGAGTAGAGTTATAATGCTATTTTCATTCTGGAGTTTCATTGTGCAGTTGTAGTTCTTGCTTGCATAATAGTTCTTTTGCATTGTTACATTGCTAAGCTTCATTTTCTTAGTTTAAATGACATATTAGTTTCCTTTCATAGCTTAATGGTAGATGCATTGTTCTTCTCATTGATAGCTTAATCTTGTATTTTAGTCTCATTCCTCATAGTTGCTATGCATTTAGCTTGCTAGTTCATGCATTCTCATTTTAAAAAATTTCAAGAGAAAAGTATGCAAGTCTATGTATCTTGCTCCTTGCATTGAATCTTCTATTTTGGAGTAGTCAAGTCACTAATTATCTATGTCCAATCTGATGGGCAACTCATGAGAATCACACTCGCTTCAACTAGGAAGCAATAAGCCGATTTCAAGGGTTTTTATGCTATGTTTGATCTTCATTTTGACACTAACCCCTTTGATGTAATCCTTTATTGAAGTGTTTGGTTGTAGATTCTAATCACACATTTTACTAGACACACATTTGGCGCCCACCGTGGGACAAAAAGTTCTTTTTTGCCTCATTTTTACGATTTTCTAACATTTTGACGAAACTATGCTCTCTATCGTACAAAGTTTGTTTAAATCTCGTATGACAATGCATGAGACAGTAGTTTGTCGTTTGATGACATAGCATTTTTCATACGAGTTTTTTTTGTTTCTTCTATCGTTTGGGCTCATTACATTTTTCATACAAGCTTTTAGTGATGCATGTTTTGTCATCTGGGATCATATAAATTGTCACACGATTTTTGACTCTAGTCTGTTCTCTGAGATTTTTTCGTCTCAGGAATAGAGAGCATTTTTAAGGGTCTTATTGAGCTGATCTTGGTTTTCTAACTCTTAGCATGTTTTGTGTGATCTTTTTTCTCTCTAGTTTTGCAACTTAATTGTTTTTTGCGGGACGTTTCGGTGAAGATTTGCTTGTCAAAGTCTCACTATCACACTTCTTTCTTGCAAAATTACTAACAATTTGTTCTTGTAGGACTCTTTGAGAGAAGAAAGTTGGGAAACTAGTAATGTTTGTGCTTGCAGGTTGCCTTGACTTCATCAACCAAACAAATTGTGTGCTTTCTTACATGATTTCTTAGGCACTTAGCTTAACTAGGGTGTTGTTTGTTTGTGCAAAGTTAGACATTAGGGGATTATGCTCTTCTCTCTTTGAGAGAATCAGAAACCCAAACATGTTTGATTGAGCTTGGGAAAATAACACTTTTCTTTTGGTAAATGAACATGTGCTTGATGTGTTTGGGAGACACTCTGAAGTAGGAGAGTATTCTCTTTTCCTTGTGGAAAATCAAAAAACTTGACCTTCACTAGATATTCATTTACTTTTCTTGCATTTACCTTTAGAGGGCCTGCCAAGAGAGAAATATTTTGGGAACGACCCAAGTGGTGAACAAGCGAACCCGGCTACTCTGCCCCACTATAATCAAATGCTTCCTTTAATCCAAAGAGAGGGAAGAAATGGCTATTTTATATTCCTAATGCTTCTTCATGTGTAGGGCCTTGTTGCCTCAATCTTGCTAAGAAAGACTACATTTGACTAGGTGCTTGTAGGGTCATTTTTTGTCTCAATCTTGTTTACAAGACTAAAAAGGGAATACATTCAACTTGTGTAGGTCCGAGAGGTCTCAATCTCTCTTGCGAGACTATGCATTTTGGGTACTTGTAGGGCCATATGCCTTAATTTTGCTTGTGAAACTACAAGGGATAGTCATGAACGAATGTCCTTACTACACACTTTTAGATAGAGGTTACCCGACTCACCTCCGAAAGTATAATAATCTTTGTGCAAGGATCAATCCAAGTGGATTTACCCAAATCACCTGAAGATTTTACACTCACCATATGTATTCCCAAGGATGTTTTAAAGCATGAATGTGGCATGAGGGAGCCTATGTGATTCGAGCATTGAGTCTCTTTTCAAAACCCACAACGTTCATAGTCCTGGAAAAAGCCAATATCACTTTGTGTGAGGCGAAGGAATATCAAGTGTGGGCAAAGATTTTGATACTAAGCCAATTTGACTTTAGGGATAGAAAGTGCTTGATTATATCCTCTTTATGTTTGGTGTGCTTGAACTACCCAAAACTGGACACTATCAACAACAACAACATTCTTGACAACATAACACATCGTCCAAACTTGACATTTGAACAAACAAAACAAGTGACAAACTGTCTTGGGTATCCTTTGCAATATTATCACAACAATTGCTAGTTCTTGACTGCATGACTTGGCTCACCCAACATCTCTCGTCTTAGTTTCTCATATGATCTCGCTAGTCCTACACTTTTTCATCAACAATCTATTGCAAATAAACTTGGTCACAAGTGTCGTCCAGCAGGTATTCAGACCTCATAGCACGATACCTTGTACCATGTTCAACAAACCTTCTCATCTTCTTTTTTCAAGATATTGAAAAAGCAATTATTCACACCCTTGACATTGATATCATCAGCCTAGTTACTCCAGAATTGTAACTGCAATTGTCTTTCACAGTCCAAACGAGAAGTCAAAAAGTTGATCTCGATTCCAAGGGAAAATTTGTCAACGAGTTTTCTCAAGGGCCACCTTCCTGTCACAAACCCAAAACAAATCACGAAATCTCACAAAAAGACACTTCAGTTCCACATAGGACAGTACCCTTGTTTGACTCATCAACCTTGGTTGCACACAACACAACAACAATGTCATCTTACGATTGGGGGTCTCAACATGACCACCAGAGTCAACATACTAGTGCCTTTTCCTCCATAAAAGAGCTCACTTCTTAGGAGATTCAGAAGTGTCAACAAGACAAACACTTTCAAAAGATGATGCACACTATCATGAAATTGGACAAGGACAAGTATTTTATGCATCTTGCATCAACAGGTGTCAAAATCCCACCTGACTTTGACATTCAGGAACTCATACAAGAGGAGTCCCCTATCAGCATTGTCAACCAACAGCTACAAGACATGAGATGTGAATTAAGGGAACTAAAGAAAGCAAATGAACAACCTCCTAGAAAATAATCATTGGAGTCTATATGTCCCTTCCCATTCGCTAAAAACTTGTACATGTCGATGTTTCCCCCAAAGGTTGAAATTCCTAAATACGACAAATACAATGGAGAAGGTGATCCTCAAGATCGCGTAAGAGAATTATGTGCTCTTAGTATGGAATTCATGCACTAAAGGACATATTTGATGAGATTATTCCCACGAATCCTCAGTGGCCAAGCCTTGGAATGGTTTACGAAGCTCACAACTGGAATTAAAACATTTGACAAGCTTGTGTAGAAACTCATCCAACACTATTCCTATAACATCTTGCACACGATCACAATGTTGAATCTATGCAACACTAAGCAACACACTAGTGAACCATTATTAAATTTCTTCAGAGATGGATAAATATTTGCAAGATATCCCAGACAAATACCTGAACCGGAAAAGATTGACATCTTCATTAACAACCTGGTTCCCGAGATGAAATATGCAACATAGATGCAAAAGCACACCTCTTTCAGCGATTTAGTCGACAGCGCTATGAGGATTGAAGATGTTCTCGTAAAGAAAGGATAACTCACATTGAATAAAGATGTTAAATCTTCTAGCAATGGCAATAACAAAGATAAGAGAAAATACTAGAATAAGAATCGCAATGTGGTAAATGACAGCGTGGTTGACTTGCCTGAATACAAACCTAAGGAACCAGTATTCAATCTCACCAATAGCATTCAAGCCACTAAGCTCAACGCAACTACTACCAGTTCTTCTAAGAACACCCAAGACTCTCAGAAAGATAAGGCACCCTATGTTAGAGTAATTTAGCAATTGCTCTTTAGTGCTTAAGTTTCACTTAGGCAGTTTCTTTAGTCTTAGGAAAGTTTCTATTTCCTAGCAGTTGCCCTTTTAGGGTTTCGGCATCCTTTATAAGGATTGTCATCTTTGTATTTCGATAAGGAGTTTATTCAGTATTGTTGATAATATAGAAATCATTCTTTTCAACATGATGTCTCCTCTGGCTTTTTGGCCGCCTTAGATCCTTCTCTCTTCTGTCTTCTTCTTCTGTGTAATAGTCTTTGCATGCAGGTGATCTTGGTTGCATTGCGTTTTAGCAATCTCAACATGGTATCAGAGCCATCTTGCTGCCGGCTATTCGTAGTTTATTGAAGCTTCGAGGGTTTGAGGGTTTCAGAAGCTTTTTCGGCTTCTCTCTGTGATTCTGGGGGGGTCTCTATTTTTCGGAGCCTTTTGAGCCGAATCGGACTCCGCCATTGCGTCCAGAAGGTCCGGGAGAGTCGAAATCATATAAAATTTCGACCCTTTTGGCTACCGGGGCTCTGGGAAAATTTTCTCGCCCTCCTAGGGCCGTACGGCACAAATTTCGAGAAAAAAAAAACATTAAAAAACGCATATTTTTATTGTTTTAGGCGTTTAAAAAAACGCGTCCAGTGCAATTTAAAAGGGCGCCGCCCAGCAGCCACCCCTCTGCGCTCGCGCGCCGCCCGCTCAACACACAGCGCCGCTTCGCCGCCTAGGTTTTTGCGGCCCCCGCCGCCGCTCTACAGTGGCCCCTGCCACCACTCCCCGCGGCTCACCTGCCGCTCGCGGCTTCCTCGCCGCCGCCCGGCCCCAACGGCCACTGTTTTTGCCCGCTCCGCCCGGGCTTCCACCTCACCGCCACCCGGCCTCAGCTCAACCAGTGGCGGCCCTTTATGCAGCCCCCGTGGGCCTTTCTTCAACCCGCCTGGTCATATGCACGACCGCGGGCTATGTTCTTGGCCCCCTGGGTGCGCCATGTGCCCAGGGGCTTATTTTTTTAGCCCCTGGGGCAGTTTGTAGCCTTTTTGGGCAATTTTGGGCCTTTTTCACCTTTTTCTCTCTATAGGGAGCATACGGAGGTCTTTTTTCGACTTCCTTATATCGTCGGAAAGCTCTTTCCGAGCTCTTTCCGACTATGGTGATTAGATTTTTGGGTTCCACCGTTTCGATAGTTTTTTTTTCTGTTGAAGTCTGATGTTTTGTTTTGCCTTCCGGGAGTCATATCTGGCTCATCCGGACTCCTTTTTCGGCAAACGAGATATCGTCGGAAAGCTGATTCTGTGTACTATTCAGTGGCAGAGGTATTTC
>MU225923.1:1537160-1565006 GCA_018584345.1 Thuja plicata
TCAACATGATGTCTCCTCTGGCTTTTTGGCCGCCTTAGATCCTTCTCTCTTCTGTCTTCTTCTTCTGTGTAATAGTCTTTGCATGCAGGTGATCTTGGTTGCATTGCGTTTTAGCAATCTCAACACCCTAGATGCCATGACCTAAGAGAAATTTTACTCCTCTTGGAGAGCCTCTGGAAGATGCATTAAAGACGTTGGTTTCCCATAAGATCATCACGATACCTGACTCGAAACCTTGGGAACCTGAAGTGAAGCCCAAGTGGTGGATCAATAACCACTACTATGAATTCCACAAGAAAAAAGGGCATTTAATGAATGATTGTATGAAGCTGAAACACATGATACAAGACCTAATCGACAATAAGACCACTACAATCGGTACCCACGGATCGAACGATGACCATAAAGCTTTCAAGAAAATTTTTCCATCCTATGAGAAAGGAGAATCTTCAAAAGCTCAAGGAACTACAGTAAACTGTACCTACATAGACAATGAAAATGTGATTCACATGCTTGAACCCTCTGATCGGTCAATCAATGTCATTATTGTTAAAGACAAAGAAACCAATTATGCCAATGTTGTCACTCGTAATCAATCCAAGGTTACTCTTAAGGGGGTAGCATCTACACCCAAGCAAAGTGTTACACCAACAAGCAAACCCTCATCATCAAAGGAAGTTGTTATATCACTCCCTTCCATGAACTACAACTTGGTTGAACAATTACAATGAACTCCTCCTCAAATCTCCATTGTGGAATTTCTCAAACTGTCACCATCACATAAGGAGATCCTTTAGACAACTCTTTTGGAGACTAATGTACCCAAATATCTTGATGTCAGTCAGTTCCAAACCATGGTCAATCACTTAACTTTCCCTCATTACCTATCCTTCTCGGAAGAGGAAGATAAAGCACTCAGTCACCCTCACAATTAATATTTGCATATAGAGGGCTTAATTCATAAGCATAGATTCAAACACATTTTGATAGATGGAGGCGTCGGTTTGAACATCTGTACTCAAGCTTGTCACAACATTAGGTTTCTCTGAACATGCTATTGATCCCAGAAGGAAAATTACTATAAAAGCATATGATGAGGAGGAAAGATCGTCAAAAGGACTAGTGGTGTTACCCATCAGAGTGGGGCCATTTGAACGAAATGTCATTTGTCAAGTGTTAGATTTACCTTTGGCATACAACATCCTGCTAGGGAGACCATGGATTCATGACATGCAGGCAGTTCCTTCTACGTACTACCAATGTGTGAAGTTAAAAACATGAAATTGCAAATTAAAAACACAAGTATGGGGGAGTATCAGTTGTCCATGACTAACCTCCCTATGTCCCACAGATCTTATGGGATGTCATCATCATTGTTTAAACCATCAAGTGGTCAGAAACTGGAAATACACGAAGGGACTGGCATGGTTAAGGCTCATGTCCCTATCTATGGAGAAAATGAGGAAAAAGTCATTGTTAAGTTTTAGGATAGCTACAAATGTAATAACACTCTATGTTGTATGTATTTTCCAAATGCAACAATCTCTCTTTCATTTATATTGGGAATGAGGTTAGGAGAGACATGTCCCATCAATGGGACATGTCTATTTATTATTATTTATAAGAAAGGACATGCCTCTTCCCATTAATTATAATTTAATCAATCTTATAATGTTTCATCAATCAATTATTAATTAAGAATAATTTAATATTGAATATTAAATATCATATGATTAATAATAATATAACATATATATCATATTATTATTAATCAACATATATTATATGTATTCTAATGATCATACGACTGAAGCTACAAATATTAACACTCCCTCATAGCTAGGGAGGATGATCAAACAGAATGTGTAGTGGTCTTCTATGTCAACACTTATGACCCTCACCATAGCTATATGGTGCATGGCACCTCCCTATTTGATGTTTTGGTGTGATTTAGGGTTGTCTTAGGTGTTTGTGTGTGTGTTGGAATAATGTCCAAGGGGTTGGATGCAATGACAAATTAACTTCATGTTTGTAAGAGCCTTAGTGCTCATTAGGTGATTTAGGGTCACTTTGGGCTAATTTGGGAAAAGTTGATATTTTAGTGCAATATGGGTTTGAGGGGTGTTTTAGGATCCTACATTTCCTACCTAGGGTCATCAAAATTAAACTCACCCATCAAATTGACAAGGAAAGTCAAAATGCACAAAGTGCAAAACATTGCTAGCAACTTTGAAAGTTGCTGGAGCAATTTTTGCAAGAAATTGCAAAATGTAGTTAGATTGGTTGTAACTACCCCATGCTCGGTATATGAGCATGAATTCAATGTTTGGGAATTTTCAATGAGATTTTGGATTGCAACACTTATTTCTAACACCTCTGTACAGTTGACTGTATCTGCATTCTTGTAATTTGCACTGTTTCTTTACTCTTGTATGGCTATGTACGGATTGGGAGAGGAGATCGGGCTCCATGGGAGTGTAGTGGATTCATTTAGCTTTCATATGCAGTAGTTAGTTTGTTTTCAAGTTCTTGCATTGTAAAGTTAGAGAATTTTGTAAGTCGTTGGTCTGTCAAAGACAATACAGTGCTACCTATTTAGAAATGGCTCTAACCTAGAATTCCACTGGTGGAATTGACTGAAACCATGGGGGAAGTAGGGTTAGAGTCTGTAGATAGGTTTTTTTTTTCCTTCCTTGCAGTTGCAGTGGATCTCCTAGGCCAAGTAGAAAGCCCTATGGCTGACTGGTGAATCCAGGTGAGCCAGGACAGGGAGAAGAAGGAATTTGATCAAGCACTCATGACCTTTTGGGAAAGACTTAGTGGCATTTTTAGATGCCCTAGATAGTATCCTAAAAGGATTCAGAGGTGGAAGGAGGTGAATCAAAGATTGGAGAACATTTTGATAATTTTTATGCTGACTAGTCCAGAGGCCTAATTAATAGGCTAAAATCTAGGGCCTGCAAGAAACTAGGGTTATAAGTGCTTTCAAAAATTAGGGTTTTGGATTCTGACAGTGTTGGTTGATACCTTGAATATTTTCAAGGTCTTGTGTGGGTTCATTTGGGGATTTTTGGAGTGATAGCCCTAAAACTATGAAAATAGACCTACTAGGAATTTGACAATTAGGCCTCCTAGTGAAATATTGACCAATTAGATTGGTAAAGGGTCTTGGAGTATTGGGATGAGTTCAGAATGACCTAGGATGGGTCAAGAAGACTGATAGGAGTCTTGGTAGATGTGTGGGAAGATCCTAAGCAGAGGTTTGGCATTCTAGGAAGAGTTCTAGTGAAGAAACTAGGCATTTGGTGAACTAGTTGGACTAGTTAAGCCTAGGAGCTTTGGAATCTTCTAAAGACCAACTATACCTTGGAGGAGAAGTTGGTAGTGAGGGTCTTGGAGATCCTAATTGAAGGAAGATTCAACAAGGAAAAACCATTGGATGGTTGGAATAGACTAACAAGCATCTTGGAGTGAGGAAAAGCCCTAGAGTACCAAAGCCTCTGCATCACTATAGAAAACATCAACACTCCCTCTTAGCTAGCGAGGATAAATCAATCCAATGTCAACACTTATATGACACTTAAAAACATCAATCATATGATGTAAGCAATAAAATAATCATCCTCATGATGTAATCAATAGAAACATACTCTCAAGATGTGGATTGCCTCCATCGACAATTCTATCCACAAGCTCTCAGGTGGATTGTGTCCATCGGTGATTCTATCCACAAGCTCTCACGTGGATTGCCTCCATCGGTGATTCTATCCACAAAATCATGAGCTTTAGAGTGGATTGCCTCCATCGGCGATTCTATCCACAAGCTCTCGTGTGGATTACCTCCATCGATGATTCTATCCACAAGCTCTCGTGTGGATTGCCTTCATAGGCAATTCTATCCACAAGTTCCCGGGTGGATTGCCTCAATCAGTGATTCTATCCACAAGCTTCTCAAGTTTTAATGTGGATTGCCTCAATCGGCGATTCTATCCACAAGTTCCATCTATTATGATCTATTTCAGCCATCACAAGATGTCTATCACAATAGAAGGTCAAGTTATTGTAAGATCGTCACCTTCCAATAACTTTTACAAATACAAGTGATAATCATTTGAAAGTCGTCACTTCCTTATGATGTACACAAGGGGCATGCCCATTATAAATATGGAGTCACGCATGACATCCATCATGCCTCAGTACAGAGGGTGTGGATTGCCTCCATGGGCGATTCTATCCACAAACTCACGAGCTTTAGAGTGGATTGCCTCCATCGGCGATTCTATCCACAAGCTCTCGTGTGGATTGCCTCCATCAGCGATTCTATCCACAAACTCACAAACTTTAGAGTGGATTGCCTCCATCGACGATTCTATCCACAAGTTCCCAGGTGGATTGCCTCAATCGGCGATTCTATCCATAATTTCTATCTATTATGATCTATTTCAGCCATCACAAGATGTCTATCACAATAGAAGGTCAAGTTATTGTAAGATCGTCGCCTTCCAATAACTTTTACAAATACAAGTGATAATCATTTAGAAGTCGTCACTTCCTTATGATGTACACGGGGGGCAGGCCCATTAAAAATATGGAGTCACACACATGACATCCATCATGCCTTAGTGCAGAGGGTGAAAACAAGGGATTTCACCTTGAACTTCTCTCATAGAGAAGAAATCATTGAGCAAATATCAATATGTTGATCATCCAAGATTGCTTAAGATGAACTGTTAAACTCCCTCTGAGTCTAATATCAATCTTCTTAGCTCCTCATCCAAAATTACCTTTGAAGAGTTAGACTCCCTCTGAAAAAAATTCTTGTGCTTCTGTCCTGAAGGTATGTCAGAGAGAGATTACAAATAGCTTATAAACTAAACTCTCATACGAAAATACCAAAGATAGAAGCATGCGAGATTTTACTAGCCAATTTTATAGCATAAATTTCAAACTCAATAATTCATGTGCATTAATAAAACATAGAATACTTATCTTAAGTTTCAAATATTTCCTTTTGTAAGATGAGCCCATATAGGAAATATCAACTCTCATCAAAATTTGAAGTTGTTTATCGGCAGTCACGTTGCAGGAGATCATAATGTTGTTCATGCTAGTCATGTCGACGACCTTCAAGCAGAGCGACAGCCTACAGTGGATGATCACCATTTGCTCACTCTCCGCTAAGGATGCTTCAAATGGAAATGTAACATTGGTTATTATTCCCCCCACAATGTACAATTCCCACTCTTATATCATTGAAGAATACTCATGTCTTCTTGTGAAATGACTTGATTGCTCCAAGAGAGGTGACACTCTATAATTAATTATTTCTTTCTCGAAAGAGACACACTTCCTTGAATACATTCTTCTTTGTTTTTTATTAAGGTAAATACAGGTTTTGAAGGGGCCCTGAAACCCTGAACAACAAAGGCAAAAAATATTTTCAATAAAGCCCTCAACACAGAACGGTTCTTGACCACAGCAAGGGTTTTAGAGTAGGCACCCACAAACTAAAAGAAACATTGCATGAAACAACCTTCATGCAAACCCAAGCAAAATCCACCAAAAGAACCAGTCATCTTGACCCCTTCTTTTGGGAGCGAAGGGTCATGTCAAACAAAGAAGAAGATTTCTTAAGAGTTTTTCCTTTTACCGTTACCCAACCTTCTTCAGCTCTAGCAGCATCTTTCTTCCAGCAAGGGTCCATAGCAGAAGCTACCTTCTCAGAAGAAGAAATATCTTGCACCGGGCTAGCAAACCCCTCAACCAAAGTAAGAGGGGCATCCAAACCCGAACAAGCATCAAATGGATCAGCACTCCCAGACCTTGTTGTAACATCATCCTTCAATGAACCAACTGGTTCTACCCCAGCAGACCCAGTCCCCCCCAGCAGACTCCTTCCCACCAGCAGACCCACAAGTAGACCCACCAGTAGAAGGAGCATAGGAAAAACCAGCAGACACAAGACCAAGATCCACCAAAGACCATGTTGTAGCATCTAGAGGAGAAACAAAATCCTCCTTCTTCCCAGGCTGAGAAGAACATTTATCAACTCTGTAATGTTTTATGGTCGCCCCCTTCCACCAAGAGGGAGGAGGATTCTTTTTCTTGTGTTCCATATCACATTGGGTGGAAATGTGACCTGTCTTAAAGCATTTTTGGCATCTGAAGGGGATGCCCTTGTAGTCAAGAGGCTGAATCCAGGATCCTGAAGATGATTCAATTTTGATATCAGCAGGAAGACCTAACAAAATGTCGAGATCAACTAAAATAAGGGTGTACGTGGAATGATAAATGTTGAAGGAATCATTGTCCAGCATCAGAAAATCCCCAAAGCCTCACCCACCTCCTCAAGAACGGAGTCACGAAAAAGATGAATAGGGAGATTGGGGAGTCTAACCCATATTGGGATTTTAGAGAAGGTTTCAGAAGAAGGATTGAAATCACAGTGCCAGGGTTTAACCATAAGCATAAATTTCTCATCCTCCCAGCTAAAAACGTTTTGACACAAAATCTTAGTTCTATCTTCAGCTAGATCAAACTTAGCTATGAAGAAACCCTTTTCCATAGGGAAAATATGAACCGTACCTGAGATCAATGGTTCCCATATGCGAGTTATCCAGTCATGCAGAAGGGGAAGGCTGGGCCAAAAACCCCTAAAGCAGCAAATCAATCCATGCTCTTTATAAATTTATGTGTTGTTCTCCAAATCCCTTCCAGCATCTGGAGAGAGCCTAACCGAGAGGGAACCACACACTGGAAACAAGGTAGAAACCTTAGATCCATTCTCCATCCCTGAAGATTTGAACACTACCTTAGCAAAGGAGAGACCCGGTCCCTCAGCAACCACAGGTCCAGAATCCCAAAAAGAGGATGAGCCTGCCAACACAACCCTAGACAGGACCACATTAGGCTCAGACATTCCCATAGCACTAGACCCATTAGGGCCAAGAGAAGTAGACCAGAATGAGCCTGGAGGATGAGAAAAATGCGCAGCTGCAAGATGATCCAGGATCAACGGATCAGAGCGAGCAGGGCGGGCAGGAGGATGCGGCTCCGTAGATAGAACCCGCGCAGGCAGGGAGAATCCTGCACCCGGCAAAGACTACTCAGGAGGATGCACTGAACATGGAGGAGGAGAGGGCACAGGTTCCGAACGGGTAGGAGAACGGGCGGGAGAACTCATTTCGAAAAATTAATACATTCTTCTTTGTTAATGCTTAACCACGATCATAAAAAATTAATATATCTCTTTAATGAAAGCTACTTTCTGCAATTTCACATAGACCTACACACAGTCCATCATAACTTTTGAACCCAGACTATCTCTCCAATTGCTCCGGTGAGATTCTGCAAAATTTGTTTTTCACCAACATATCTAAAATTCAGAAAAATCCAACGGTGGATTTGTGAGATATGGTCCCTATACTGAGACTATATTTTTTGAGAGAATCACACATTCACCATCAACAAACTACTCTTACATTTGCAGTATGGCTCTCATACCATGTTAAGTTTTAGGATAGCTGCAAATGTAATAACACTCTATGTTGTATGTATTTTCCAAATGCAACACTCTCTCTTTCATTTATATTGGGAATGAGGCTAGGAGAGACATGTCCCATCAATGGACATGTCTATTCATTATTATTTATAAGAAAGGACATGCCTCTTCCCATTAATTATAATTTAATCAATCTTATAATGTTTCATCAATCAATTATTAAATAAGAATAATTTAATAATTTAATATTAAATATTAAAATTCATATGATTAAAATAATATAACATATATATTATAATACTATTAATCAACATATATTATATGTATTCTAATGATCATACGACTGAAGCTACAAACATTAACAGCCATCTTGGCATGGCTTTAAAAAGGTGAAGATCCAGATCAAGAGATTAAACATGTTGAAATTTGTCCAGAGGAATATAGCAAAGGTTATCAGATTGCTAAACAAATGGGTTATAAAGGGAAAGGACCCCTGGGAAAAGACAAAGGATTACTAGAACCTATACATACGGAGTTCCAAAGTCTCATGGATAAAACAGGAGTAGGCTACCATGAACAAAGGTTCCATCCTTCCACTAGAAACATCCCTACTAATGCTCACATGGACATCTAACAACGAGAGTGAAGAGGAAATAGAACTCACCCCACTGTCTTTCGAAAGGATACTTAATATTCAAGATCCTGGATATCAAGGGAAGCCATACATCCCACAACCATTCAGCAATCAGTATAGAGCTCACTTTGAACCAAATGAATCATCATCTCCTCTATTACAGGAAGATGCTCAGATGACCGAAGCAGAGACAGCAAATCCCGCTCAACAAGATAAATTATCTATAAAAGAGATTTATTCAGAGCAAGGGACAGAACCTAAAATCAGACATCTAAACTGGGGGCAACTTGTTCATGTCTCTCACATACTAGATCTCCCCCATTTCTCAAATGACCAAGTGCATGCTCTTAAGGAGGCATCAAATCCAACACGAAATGGTGAGATTAAACAAGATGAAAATGTCAATGACTCCAATAACAATACAATTGCGTCAGCAACACTCTTGCGATACTTGGAAACACTTGACCATAGTCACATTCAATACGACTATGGGGCCAATGCGGGAAATGCTTTAGAGGAAACACATCCTAACTGGGGGCAAACTATAGCTCCTACCCACGTATTAGACTTACCCCGCTCTGTTGAAACTGACTCTAATCAGTATGAATGGAATTCATTCTCTGATGCTACCATTGATATTGAAATTGATGTCATCCACAAATATGCTCCTCAATTTGAATCAGGAGAAAGCTCTAATGCCACTCAAGTTTCCAAAGAAGAGTCTGACTCAGATTCTGAAGATGATGACATACCTCCCCTTCCTCATAATATAAATTGGAACTTTTGAGATAATAGCATAAATACTCTTCCTTCAACACTTCATAACTCTGAGGAAGAAGATGGAACAACCCAGATCCTTGCGGATATTGGCATGACCCCTCATTAATGTCTCTTGTCTTCAAGAATTGAAGTTGTATCGCTAAGTGCTTTTCTGGAACGGTTGGCTACTTGTGAAGCAAGTCAGAATGCTAATGCTAGGTCACTCAGGTCAAACTCGCACAATACCAACAACGATTCTCGTAGTAATGTTAGGACGAATCGCAGTCTAGGCAGTCCTTCGGAGAGTGTTGCAACAGATCTTCTCTTACCTGTTGAAGACCTTGATCTTGATAACTCGGTACTATCCTTGGAACCTGTTGAATCTTTGCCTCTTGTCCATCCCGAGTTGATTGAATGGAACCCGACAAAACCCTTAAACCTGATTTCTGCACCCAATGACTACACCTTGGCTTTCTACTTGAACACCATTGAGCCCTTCACCTCTTCCACCAGTGCAACAAGCATGAACATGACAAAGGAGGACATCAAGTTTCTCAGCCTAAAAGGGAAAAATAAAAAGAAAAGGAGGTCTATTGATGAAAACCACTTTGTGGCAATATAGAACCAAAAATAGTAAAAACAAAAGGCGTATCCAGTGGTGAAAACCTCTCTGAGGCACCGGAGGATGGGAAACTTGATCTCCTTCCTAATCACTTTCAAGAACAATCCTCAGTGTTGATAGAACTGACACAATCGGTTAATTTGGGAACAACAGAAGTACCTCAGCTGATCTACCTGGCACAATCTCTACCTGAACAAGAAAAGAAAGAATTCATCCAGTTCTTCATGTAAAAAGAAAATCAACTTTGCTTGGTCTTGTTCAGATATGCCAGGACTCGACACAGATTTGATTATGCATCACCTGTCGATTGCTCCAGGAGTCAAACCAGTCAAGCAAAAGCATCGAAAGATACATCCTCATGTGGCATTGCTAGTCAAAGCAGAATTAGAAAAACTACTAAAAGCTGAATTCATTCATGCTATAGCATATGCTGATTGGATTTCTAACATTGTTCATGTAACTAAACATGATAAGTCAATTCGGGTTTGCACAAACTTTAGAGATTCGAACAAAGCTTGTCCCAAGGATGACCTTCCATTACCTAATATTGACATGATTGTGGATCTCACAGCTGGCTATGAGATGTATTCCCTAATGGATGGTTTTTTTCGGCTACAACCAGATAAGGATAGCTCCTTAGGACCAAGAGAAAACTACTTTCACATGCGCTTGGGGCACTTTCTGCTAAAATGTCATGCCCTTCGATCTCAAGAATGTCGGGGCAACATACCAATGAGCTATGACTACAATATTTCATGATATGATGCACAAGAACATGGAGGACTATGTAGATGGCACCTTGGCAAAATCAACAAGAAGAGTTACCCAACTAACTGATTTAGAAGAGATTCTGGACCAAATGGAACAATTCAAGCTTAGGCTAAACCCTAAGAAGTGTTATTTTGGTGTGACTTCTGGTAAAATTCTCGGGTACATTGTTTCAGCTAAAGGAATTGATGTTGACACCGAAAAGGTAGCAGCAATAATGAAAATGCAACCACCTCGTAATATCAGTCAAGTTAGGACTCTGCAGGGCAGGCTCCAATCTATTAGGCAATTTATCTCCCAACTTGCAGATAAGGCGCAACCTTTGACAAGGACATTACATAAAGGAGTTACATTCAAATAGGACGAAGGGTGTGAGAAATATATTCAACTAAACAAAGAGTATCTGGCTAATCCACCCATATTAATGGCACCAATACCAGGAAAGAATCTCCTCTACATTTCAGCTACGGAAATATCGCTAGGACCTTTGCTAGCACAACATGATGAAACAAGAAGCGAAAGAGCAATATATTACATAAGAAGAATTATGGTTTCATATGAGCATAACTACACTATTGTTGAAAAAGCTTGTCTAGTTGTTTTTGCTTTTCAAAAACTCAGACACTACATGTTGGCACATTTTGTCAAGCTAATTGCTAAAATTGATCCTCTAAAGTACTTATTGAGCAAAGCAACTCTCATTGGACAGCTGGCAAAATGGGTCATGATTCTTAGTGAGTTTGATATCGAATATGTGGATAGGAAGGTCATCAAAGGACAAGTTATTGTTGACTACCTGGCAGATGCTCCTCTCACAGATAACCAACCTCTGCTTATATGTTCTTTGACAGGTCCTTCACACAACAAGGGTCCCGTGTTGGAGTACTTTTCATTACACCTCAAGGCTATAAGATTCCCAAAGCATACAAAATGATGTTCCCTTGCACCAATAACATTGTTGAATATGAAGCTTTGGCAAATGGACTAAAGATGGCCATTGAGTGGAAGATTATAGAATTGCATATCTACGGTGACTCTCAGCTAGTAATTAACTAGGTCAATGATCAATATCAAACGAAATATGAGAATCTCGTGCCATATAAATGGATGATCGACGATCTCGAGAAGTATTTCATGTTCATCACCTTCTAGCAAGTGCCATGGGCAAAAAACAAAGTTGTTGATGCTATGGTTACTTTAGCCTCGATGCTACAACTGGAGAAACATCAGTTCTGCTATGAATTCCTGGTGGAAGAGCTCCCTTTCCCTGCATACAACTCTCCTGAATCCCAAATCATCTACTCAATCATGGGCACTGAACCTTCCTGTTATAGCCAAATCTACTCCTACCTCCGCTACCAGATTATTCCTCCTGACTTATCTAAAAATGAAAAGAAAAACCTTATAAGGAATGCATCATGTTACTTGATCATGGCTAACGACTTGTATAGAAGAGGCCTTGACGGTACTCTCCTTAGGTGTCTAGAACGTGATGAGTCCGAGCATGCACTTAAGGAAGTCCACGATGGTATCTACGAGTCTCACTCGAATGGCCTTTCGTTAGCTAAGAAAATCTTGCGAGTAGGATACTACTAGCCTTCCCAGGAGAAGGATGTTATTCAGTTTGCTAAAACTTGCAAAAAGTGTCAGACCCATGGTAACCTCATTCATGTTCCTACGCGAGAGCTGTTACCTTTTATCAACCACTGGTCATTCCAACAATGGGCCTTCGACCTAATAGGGCAAATATATCCCTCTTCCTCTTGAGGACACAATTTCATAATCACTACAACTGAATACTTTACAAAGTGGGTTGAAGCAGTCCCTCTCATTAAAGCAACTGGAAAGTATCCATGTTCATCTTAAACTATATCATCTGCAGATATGGGATACCCTCCTTTATCATCACAGACAATGGAGGACACTTCAAAAACAAGGATATGGATGACTTATGTGAAAAGTTCAAAATTACTCAACATTGTTCCTCTATTTACTATCCTCAAGGGAATGGACAAGCTGAGGCCTCTAATAAGAATATACTAAAAATCATGCACAGAATAGTCAGTAAGTCAGGAAAAGATTGGTATCTTCAACTCAATCCATCCTTATGGGCTTATTGAACTAGCATCCGCACACCTACAAAGGCAATGCCATTTGTCTTGGTATATGGTGTAGAAGCTGTATTGTCCATTGAAGTAGAAATACCATCGCTCTAAGTTAATTTTCATGAACTCATTACTTATGAAGATTATCAAATTTCCATAATCCAGGAGCTTGAATTACTTGATGAACATAGAAGAGCAGCATTTGACCATCTAAGGGTCTATCAGAAAAGAATGTCTCAAGGCTACAACAAGAAAGTAAGACACAGAATTTCAGGTTGGTGATCTTGTACTAAAATAAAATCCAAAAAATCAGCAACATCGTGAATAAAAGGGGAAGTTTGAGGCCAATTGGTTGGGTCCCTTTGTGATCACTACAACATTTGGTTCTGGAACCTATCAACTGTCAACTCCGGAAGGGAAAACTTTCACTGACCCCATCAATGCTCTTCACCTGAATTTGCTGGTCAACAGCATGTACATACATATATGATCCTGGAAAAATATCAAAAACAGCAAAAAGCAAAAAAAAGTCAAAAACTTTTGGAAAAAGTCTTGGAAAAAATGATCATCCTGGTGAAAACCTGACAAACAAGAGCCTTGATGTATCAAGCAAAAAAAAGAGAAAAATAAAAAGAGAAAAATAAAAGAAAAAAATAAAAAGTTACTAAAAATTTGAAAAATCAAGAAAAGAGCCTTGGTGAAAACCTGGAAACAGGCGCCTTGGTAGAAAAAATAGAAATTATGTCGAGTGGTGAAAACCTAGCAAAAAGGCATCACTCGTAATCAGCACTCCATCTATCAACGCGCCGCTTGACTATCTTGAACTTGGGCTAATCGCAAAGGTGACATCTTAAGTTTGAAACCGATTGACTTCTTGAGTCCTAAGGTTGCATCACGGTTCCTGCATCTGTGTACCCTATCAGTTGTCCTGCTCCTTATTTGCTATCATGGTTTTCTAGCCACCTGGACAGTTTGTCACTGACACACTGGTGTTTCTCAACACCTTAATCAAACATTTTTTCTCAACACTCTTTTTTAGACAAACCTATGTTTTTCAACACACATCGGACAAAACTTACAAACTTTGCACAATAACAACAAACCAACATAGTGGTGTTTCTCAACACCCACACCGAAAACTTACACAAACTGAATGCTTGATTATCTTTTTCTTGAATGTTGTCTGTTATCAATGATTTTATACTATTTTCTTTGATTTCTGCTTGTTGGTGTGGTCCCAATGATCCTTGCGTCAAGTAACTAGGGTGTATGTGGTAAGAGCTTCCATATTCAGGTGGATAAGCCTCACATCCCTCGATCCTACTTACTTGTGCGCTAAGGTGAGATTGGGACTATCTCCTTGTCTGTGATTTCTGCTTGTTTTATGTAAAGACGCACTAATGGTTATCTTGGCTTTGAATGCCTTGGTACTGGTGCATCTTTGCAAAATCAACTAGAGACAATGTTCAGGTCATCCTGGTTCCTATACCTAGATGCTTATGTTGTCTCCCATATTTTATCCGATGTAAGTCATATTCATATTCTTATGGTCACAGTGGCACCAGTAAGGGTTGTATTAGCTCTAATGTCCCAAACGCCCAATGATGAAACTAAGGACTACCAGAATCAGTGACTTGACTACTCAATGTCGTAGGCTGCATTTGCATTCCTAGGCTTGCATAATAGCATTATAAAAAAACACTCAACAAAAAATAATTCCAGAACTAAGCTATTCCTTTAACCAATTGCTTCCTCAAATCTTTTGCTGAAGCGATCAACTGCATTTCATCTCCTTAAGGTTACCTATTTGCGCACAAATGGTCAACAGAACAGGATATATAGTGCATAGAACAACATGGCCTAAGTTTATCATCTATGAAGAAAAGATACTATATGCATACATGTTCCAAGATTCTCAACTATTCAGAAATAATGATATTCAAAGAGCAATAGATTCATCAGTAACAGATAAAACAATGAAAGACAACACATGGAGCACAAAGATGATCATCGTATATATATATATATATATATATATATATCAAAGTCTCGATGTATAAAGAAAGTGTGCTCTAGAATCTTGAGCAAAAATGTGCATCCTCGATGCAAATAAATCAAGTACAATCATATGGATCTCCAAAAATCAGAAAGGGATAAGACGAGAAAGGGACAATCAAGTCTCGCTTCCTCCCTCGCCACCATCAAGGGGTGGAGGTGGAGGAGCATCTTCTCTAGGTAGAGGGTCTGCTCCTTCGGATCGTGCCAAGTACTGAGAATATGGTGGCACCTGTTGTGCCACAGGAACTGTTGTGCTATACGCCGCTACATAGTAGGCTACCCTACTAGACTGATATGTCACCTGACTCTGCAGCCCCTGGACTCTCTCGTCATGACCCATGATCTAGGACTGAGCTACTGCAAGATGGGTCTGTAATGCTCGGGCCCGTCCCCTCAATGTCCTGATCATATCCCGAGGAGTCTGCTCTCTAGGGACTCCCTCCTCCTCCTTGGCCTGTGCAGCCCTGCGCTAACGAACCTGCCTAACTGCCTCATCAAGACCAAGGTCCAGTTGTGTGTCTCTCATCTCCTCAGCGGTCTGTGTAGCGGGTATCTAAACTCCAATAGAACCAAGGGTACCTCCCTCCCCGCGCTATCATTGTTGGTCGATTGTTTGTGCCCTGCTGGAACTGGCATCTAAGGTACCACTTGATCTAGAAGGAGATGGACCCCTCTGTGGTACTCTGTCTGGATCTCTTTGTCCACCTGCAGCTCTCTAAAGTACATCCCCCTCCTCAATCCGCAGTGCTCTCTCCATCGAATCTGTGAATCTAGGAAAGGGATGGCGAGCAAAATAATCTATGTACTAGGGTGTGACCCTCGCATCTGTAATATCCTCTAGATAATCCCAGGTCAGCCTGTGTAATCCTATTAGCTCTTGTGTACAAAGAGCAGGAGACAATCTCTGAGACCACCCTCGGCACTTCTCATCGACAAAACGAGCATAGGTTGTGGACTCATGTAGTATGCTTTGTGCACATCCATACTGTCGTAGTAATCTGCCTACTACGAAGCGCTCAACAACATTGGATGTCCTCCTAAGCAAAGGACGTGAAACAAAGAAATCTCTTTGTTGGTCTCTCCAATCAGTCTACGCCTCTGTCCCTATATATGGTCCCTAGACCACCAAGCTGAGATCATCCAACTGACGCCTCCAATACTCAGTCTTCCCCAGGTGGAGCTGCATTAAAAAACTTGCATACCTATAAACATAGGGTTGTCCACTCTGTCATGGATCATCTATCACTAGTGCTAATGGGAAGGTGCTCCCAGGCCCATATCTCTAACCCAAGTTCTCATGTGGCCATCCCTCGAGCTCCCCTGTAGGTGATCTCGTGCATCTCATGATACATATGTGAAAGTAGGCACTAGCCCCAACCCAGTCGCTCTGGACAAGTCGTCAATCTCTCTAGCACCCTACCCCATCTGCAACATAAACCATGCTGGCTCTTGTCTACCATCAAGAAGCAACCTATGAACCCTGCTATGACACACTCAAGTGGGTAGTCGGTACCATACTGGCTCATCAGGGCATCCTAGGATATGACCTTGTCCAAATGGTGTGATTGTGAAACACCCAAATCAGTGCATGTGTCCCCAGCTATGATGATGTTTGGTACTCTATCTGCTCTCTTGCAAACAAAATCTAGAGAATCTTGTATATATCCTCGGGAATAATGGTCATCTCCCCGGTCAGCAAGTGAAAAGTATTATCCTCACTGTGGAATCTCTCTACCAATGTTGTCAATAGTCCATGGTTCACCCGGATGTCAGGCATCTGGGTCAACCATCTAAAGCCATAGTCTCTCAGATGACCTCTCTGATCATCAAACAGGTTCCTCACCAAGCGCATGGTAGGAGGATAAGTGGATCGAAACTAAATATCTGGTAAATCCGCCTGCAAGACAACAAACAGTGAAAAAGCATCAATAACGACGTCAAAATCAGCTACATTCACCACGCAACGATCAGACAAGCTACTAAACAGGCTACGAAATCATAACAACACGCAATCGACGCGAAAAATCTCTGAAAAAGTGCCACTTCTCAAATGACAAAGTACAAACAAGGGGCACTAACACCAAGACACGTATGAGTCAGGATTGTTTATGATACAACAAATCAAGATGAAACGACAATTCTAATAAAGCCAAACGACAAAGTGGGCTTGTATGAAGGTGCTTGTACGATAGGTGGGTGGTCCTTATGCGACAAAACTAATGGCCTCAGATGACAAAAGATAATTTTCTAGTTTGTCGTACAAACCCTCTCATCGGCTCGCACGACGAACAGGGACCTACAACCTAAAAACACTCGAAACATTAAAAAATATATAAAAAAATTGCAAAATTGAATGCGAAGATCAAAGTATATCAGTTACTCACTGGAGGCGGGTAGTCTTGCAGCCGTTTGTACCTTTGCATGCGCTTGAATCGATGGTTTTCTACATGGACCACGATTTTTGCTCAAAGAAGCTTCTCGAAACTCAAATGTGGATGGTGAAAATGATTTGAAAATGACCCCTCCGAGCCTTATATAGTGATTTTGACCTAATTTTCAAAGTGCCCCGATGGACGTAAAAATTGAACCCCTGGCTAATCGAACTGCTTTGAATCCATTTTCGGGACCAAAATCAAAATCCAAAGACATTTTGATACTCACAAATGCAGTTAATCGCTGACGCATTCTCACAGGATTCTGATTTGAGATCCCTATTGATCAATTTCGTCACGCACTTCCCACTTCAATCCAAAGGTCAACCTAAGACAATTCTAGTCAAACTTGGTCAACCAGACCTCAAACAAGCTCGCATCTCAACATTTCTCAATGCTTTTTCAATCTATCGAGCTTGTGCCTCCCCTCCTTTCGATTTTACTCCCGAGGGGGCAGTACCATTATATCAAAAAATTGATTCACATCAACAAGTTCAATCTCTAGGGGCATCATGTCGTAACTTAAATAAAAAACCAATCAAGTGATTCTTATCACTGCGCATCAAAAATCTAAATCTCTAGGGGCATATCAGGTTCATCGCATCATATCAATCTGATAACTCCTCTCAATCTGGTAATTGGCTTCATCAGGACTCATATCAAGTCAGTTATCCCAATCAATCAATCGAATGGCAATCAGTCTCATCACACCACATCAGGTTGGTTTGTCATTAAAACCTAATCCAAAATCAGGAAATCTACTTGGAGGACGGACATTGAGTTTCATCGCTTCATATCAAGCTGGATGCTCGAACTCTTTTATCAGTCTTCACTCAATCAAGCTCGGAGCTGATATCCTCATATCTCTTCTATCAGTCTTCGCTCAATCATGTCCGGAACTGATACCTGCAAATCTCTATTGACCTTCACTCAATCAAGCTCGGAGTCGGTACTATCAATCTTCGCTCAATCAAGTCTGGAGTTGATATCGTCAATCTTCAATTGATCTTCGTTCAATCAAGTTCGGGATCGGTTCGGATCCGTAACATAGTTTTATCGCTTCACATCAAGCTATTTCCTGATCCAATCAAGCTTCACATGTTCTTTAACCCAATCTGTTCCAAGATCGATCACACATTAGTCAAAGAGGGGCAAATGTAATCAACTAAAATTGGTCTAGCAAACCTATAGCCCCTATTTCTGATTAATTGGTCTTAACAAATTCTAAAATCTAAGACATGATCACTAGACTCTGGTAATGAGAGCACTTAATCAAATTTGCTTACATAATCCCAATCCTAACTTGTTGAATCAAATAATCAATCATCCAAGCCTAAATCTTAAAATGCATAAAACATTGGGATAAATCAAAAAGACCTAAATCCCTTCTAAAATCAAAAAGTGAACCCATTCACACATGTGTGAGCACTCAAAAATCAAATAAAACAAATAATAAAAGGGAAAATACTAGTTTTGTCTTATTCTCCACAAGGTTGACCAATCAAAATCACTTCATCATCTCACATGGATTGAGGGAAGTTGCATCTCCACCGTTGATCATTCCCTTTTGCCTTTTAATCTCAACCACTCATTTCTTGGAATCTCTTATAAAAGGGATAGTTCCCTTGCTCAAAATATAGAAGAAGATTTGGAGTAGAGTTATAATGCTATTTTCATTCTAGAGTTTCATTGTGCACTTGTAGTTCTTGCTTGCATAGTAGTTCTTTTGCATTGTTACAATATTAAGCTTCATTTTCTTAGTTTAAATGGCATCTTAGTTTCCTTTCATAGCTTAATAGTAGATGCATTGTTCTTCTCATTGATAGTTTAATCTTGCATTTTAGTCTCATTCCTCATAGTTGCTATGCATTTAGCTTGCTAGTTCATGCATTCTCATTGTCAAAGTTTTCAAGAGAAAAGTATGCAAGTCTATGCATCTTGCTCCTTCTTGCATTGAATCTTCTATTTTGGAGTAGTCAAGTCACTGATTTTTTATGTCCAATCTGATGGGCAACTCATGAGAATCACACTTGCTTCAACTAGGAAGCAATAAGTCGGTTTCAAGGGTTTTTATGCTATGTTTGATCTTCATTTTGATACTAACCCCTTTGATGTAATGGTTTATTAAAGTGTTTGGTTGCAGATTCTAATCACACATTTTACCACACACACAAGCGCGTCACAAAGATTCAATTTACAAAGCACTTTGTTCCAAAAAAATCTCTCCTCTCCTTTCCATTCAAATTTCAAACTTTCACTTTTGTCCGGTGGTCTTTCCACCATGTTAAAGTCACCAGCAACCACCCAAGGGATATCATCTAGTCCACACCTCCACTCGCATAACGTGATTCTATCTAAGTGTTCATTAGGGGTATAGACTGAGCAAAGCCCTACCTCTTTGCCTAGCACTCTAAATATAATCCAGACTGCTCTATTATAGGGCGATCTCCCCCAATCCTTAATCAACTTCCTCCATTTTGGGCCAACTAGGGAAGTCCCACCTTTGCCTCTATTGTGGTTTGAAGATAATGAATCGGCGTCTTTCCAAATACATTTGAGAGCAATGTCTAAAGAGAACCCTACTGCTTTGGTTTCTTGTAGTAACAAAATATCTATATCTTGAAACATGCTTAGGAATCTTTTAATAATGTATTTCCTATCACGATACTCAAGACCTCTCACGTTCCAGGAGGCACATTTAAACATCATATATAACTCCTAGTTGCCAGTATCCATTTGGGACTGGAACCCCTTGAAGCAATTTGGGAGAGTGCATTTTGGCATCTTAGCTAGTTTGCAATTGCTATTAGTGAGTGGGGGTCTTCCTCTCTTCCTCTTCTTCACGCCCTCATCTTCAACCTTAGATCCTTGTCATTCATGCTACCAGGTTTCTTCTTTTGTTTGATCCTTTTCTTGTACACAGCTTTGAAGATGAAAGGTTTATCAATATCACCATCTCCTGTATGATCTTTCCCCAAATCTAACAACCTTTACATGCCCTACTCCCATAGATGTAAGCATCTCTATATCCCTATCCTCAAGTGTCCTCTGGGTCCAATGACAATAGACCTAATTACATTATTCAAGCGTTTTGGCATCCATGAACTAGGGGGGGAGGCAAAGGTGGAGAGGCGGGGATAATGGCTAGGGAGTAGTTATGCAAGTTACTCTCCTTGCTACCCTGATCAACAACTTCAAAATTAGCTTCCTCAAAAGAGGGAATAACCTTACCAATACAACTAATGTCCTCCCCCGCTACAGAACATGGGGCGGCCTCAACCGGTGGGCTATCTTTAACAAAGAGTTCAATGGGCACCAAAGGATGGTGGGGGATAGGGGTACCTAGTACGCCCACATCAATGGGAGAAGGAAAAGGCATAGAATCATGAACCTCACCAGATGTTTTATCTCTGGTTTTGAACCTGTCAATTGCCAACTACTGAGCATTTTTAGTTCTGTGTATAGGTTTAGGGTTATTAAGACCAAGGGTTTGGGGTGTTGGCTTAGGGAGGTTACCCAGGGCAGAGAGGTCAAATACGGAACCAAGGTGAGGTTTGCGCTGGGTGAAGTTGGCCTTCAAGGCATCAAGGGTGGCTTTGAGTTTCTCAGCATCTTCCACCTTAAGTGTTTGCTATTTGTGAATATGGGTATCCACAACAGATCTTTTGTCTGACCACGGGGATTCAAGTGGGGGACGAGTATTGATAGTTTGTTTATTCAGAAGAGTGCAATCCTTTCTCTTGTGACCTTCTTTGCGACATAGATAACAAGCATTGATGCCCCCAGAAATATGATAGGGCAGGAAATTGGGTGATCTTTAAAATCAAAGCAAATGCTCTTTAGGAGGTCAAAACCCAGGTTTATGGAAACTAGAACTCGAGCATCCGTATTCGGAATGAGGGTATTAGATTTATCCATTTTTAGTACTTTCCCCATAGGTTCTAGGGCTTGAGGAATTAGGTTCCAGAGAAAGGGAGGCAGGTTCTGAATCGTGGGCCATCTAGGGCTGGACAGGGCAAGAACTTCATTGTCCACTACCTCCAACAACTAAGGAATCGCCCTACATTCTGAGGATCCTACCCTCCAAAATTGTTTATCAACCACTTTTTTTTGTGCATTAGGGTTACAAAAGAAAACTAAGAACAGACCCTTTTGGATCATACGAAAATAGGAGAAATGAAATCCAAGTTTGCTCTCCCAAATTTTATGGGTCCAATCATTAAGAAAATTTCTCGAAGGTAAATTGGAAATATCAAGAGCAACAAAGAAAATAACAGTATTACTAAGCCTACCAACTTCCTAATCTATTGCAAGACACCTTTGAGGATTAGGACGAACGACAAGGTTTGCGGCATAGGGAACCATACCTCTGGGTCGCTCTCGTTCTGGTCTATAGGGGAAACCTTCATCTGGTGGAGTGTATTTGAGGAACTTGGCGCCGACCGAGGCAAACACTTCTCCTTCGACCTCCTGCTTGAACGACTTAGATACATGGTTATTGATCATTGTTGCACCTTATCCCTTCCTTCCTCCTTCAACTCCAAGTGTAGAATGGCCCATAAAATGGGCAGAAAACCGAATGCACAGGGAGACCAGAAGGCCTTCGTTTCACGGAAGACCTTCTGGAGAGATTAGGATTAGGTTGCAGAGCCAATCACTTTCTATTTTGTTTTACTTGGTCTTGCTCTTGAAATTGACATTGTTGTTTAAACATGAAAAAATAAAAATATCAATAGGGTTTTATAAAACATCAGAAAAAATGATAATCAATTATTTGAAAAAAAAAATAGAATTCAAAAACAAGATAAAAATACTAGAAAATAGGTTATAAAGGGAAATGGAAAAAAAAAACTAGTACCGTATCCCCTTATTTTTCAAGGTTTTTTTTTTTTTCGATCAAAGAAAACAATAAAGAAGAGAATACAAATTATTTACTTGGCTCTATTTTGACTCTTCAATCTCATTTACTTGGCTCTATTTTGACTCTTTGATCTTGTTTTCTCGTCTTCTTCAAACCTTACTCCACAACTCAGACTTATTTTGAGCAAACTCAAATGAGAAAAAACCAAAAAAAAAGGACCTTTATTTTAAATTGTCGTTTTAGGAAGGAATGCAAGTCATTGAGAACTAGCGAGCCTATAGCATAAAATAAAAGTTTTTAAATGTGACTTTCTAGAACTTGGCTCGCAAGTTCATGGCGAGTTGACTCAGCGAGCCACGACTCATTAGTTCAATGAGTTGATGGTGAGTCCTAGCGAATCTTCCAACTATGCTTCAAATAAACTTGCGCATATTTTTCATAGAACTTTGTATATTTTCTTCAATATGAATTAGGAATATTCTTGATACTCTCTACTCTGGCTCTACATAAGTTTGTCTTATAAATGATGTTTTATATTTCCTTCATACAAAGATCTACATATACTTTTTTAACAAAACCTCCACATATCCTCCACATTGTGATCTATCATTTCTTCTTTTAAAATATGTGCTTGATGAAAATTTTTTGCTCAAATTAGACTATTCTACCTTTCCCAAATTTGATGACATTTATTTATTCAAATTGACATGTTCTCCCTTTCACAAATTTGATTATGATCTCTTCAAGTATGCTATTACTCCTTATAGTTTCCTTATAGCAATCTGCAAATAATTTTCCATTTTCCGATGTCCCATTTACTATGAGATCAGAGGGAGATTCTACTGCCTGTTCAGAGAGTGCAATTCTTTTGCCTCCTTCAGATACACCGATCAGCAGTGCCTTGCTCTTTATCTTCAAGAGACCACACAGCTTCGGGATTCCACCCTCTAGCTTATGTCCCCATCCAGCCAGAGATTTGATCATCTTATCACATCCTTTTTCACTTCAGCATCTCTTGCCCGCGGCACGAAGCGCCCTCTTGGTCCTCCTCCTTCTGGACACACCGGGCTTGTGAGAGCTCGTAGAGATCATAAAGATCGCACTCGGCTACAGCACTCCACCACCAGTGTTACTCAGAGACAGTCCGAGGCTCCTTCTAGTCTCGGATCGTACCCTTCGGTGCTCGATTACTTCTCACCCAGAAAGAGCCTCTAGGCGCTCTTCCTAGTTCTTTTGTTCTTTATTTTCTGCTTTCTACTTTCTTGTTATTGTTCTTTCCCCAGACACTGTTTGGTGCTCCTATTGTTGGTTGTTTTGCTATGTATGTTCCCGGTCCCTTAGACCCTTGTTGGTCTCTTGTTAGACATTAATAATTTATCTTATATTATCTTAAACTTTGTATACACTCCTTAACTCAAATCTACCTCCTATGATTTCATGATTTAAATTCTACCTTGAATGTATATATTCTTCACATATAATTCACTCACTAACTCATATTTCTCATACATCGTCTTTACACCAAATAAATACTGTTATAATAGTGATATACTTATTTTATTCAACGCATCTCATCCAATGCTCACTTAAAGATTTATTTATATCTTCTCAAGAAGGGGGATTGCATATAGAGACATCTCCTTTCATTTTGAAGCATCGTAACCTTTTATTACATAAGGCGCTCGAGACAAATCACTCCATAAACAAATTCATACCATTTCATGTGTAAACAAAATAATGTCTTATAAAAATTATTTCTTTCTTTCCATAAAAATTATTTTATATTAAGAAGGAAATCGGCAAAAATTCTTTTAATAGTAAGTGATGTTTGTTTCCATAATCGTTGCCCTTTCTATCATTAATAAATACAACTTTAATCACTACTTACCTTATCATGGTCGGCCTTTATTATATAGTGATCGCCATTTATTATGATCGTTGATAAGTTTAAATCTTTAATTTGAACTTCTATATTGTTGCACTACAAAATATCATTGCTGTGCATTCATCTGTCTCGCCTCTTTATTTTTTCGTCGACAGTAGCATGTGTCTTGCATCTGATTGCCTAATATTTTTATTTGAATCCCAACTATGATCGGCCATCATCGGTTTTAGATGACTTCGGAATTAGTGATTTAGCTGTCTTTGCTATCTTTTCCTTCTCAATTCTTTTAGGCATTTGTGTATGACTCCTATGTTTGGCAATAACAATGCCTTCAACCATCTCTATATCTTCCAACCTTGGATTAACTTTTCTTCCAACTTTATCAAATCATCATGACATCAATGACAACAAAACTGTGACATTAGTTGACAATTTAATCCTCTCAACTTTGACATATATGAGAACATGTCTTCTCACCTTTGATATCAATCACAACTTCCAAGACTCACTTTGTGTATCATTTAGGCTTATAGCTCCAAAATTTGCTCCCATTGTTGCCCCAATCTCATATATTAAGAGTTGCGACTTCTCACCTTCCATTCTATTCATCGCATTGTAATGATATCAAGTGATTTTGGACGTGAGATAAGTGTTATTATCAAAGAACTTTTGTTTTACCCTAACACCTGCACTATTAAGAGGAGCAGTGTCTTCGTTGATAGTAATATAGTCACATGTCAATTGAAAGTGCTTTATTGTATTGAATAAAATGGTTTTCCCCCAGAGTGTGGGTACGCCCCCTACTACTCTCTAGTAAGCTAGTTTCCCAGGGGCGGATGGGAAACTATAGTATAGTTCCGGCCCCTACTATTCTTAGCCAGGCGTGAAAGCTAGTTTTATTCTCTATCTCGAGACCCAATTAGAATAGTAGGGCGCTACGGGCAATGGAGCCCCGGGTCCACCATGTCTGAACAATTCCAAGGACTGGATATATTTTCTAGCATGAGACAGCTTCTCCGACATCTTTTGCGCTTGACAGCTTATGTGGGAAAATCTATCGACTAAATATTAGCAAATAGCCATTGCTCTATCCTAGACGTGGTTGTTAATGAACACAAGATAACTTTAGACTTTTAATTGAGGTGCATTTATGTACACAAGATGTTTCGGTAGTGTCACCAGCTAACATGCCTATCATGACTATTATGCTCGATCTTTTGAAACCTATAGGAGCCTTGATTTATATAAATATAAACATCTTTGTCCATAAATTCCAGAGAACTCATACAAACCATAAAGAGAATGCCACTCACATATGTTTGTATATCATCTGTGTCTTTATTATATGAATCCAAAAAGTATATATTTTGTATTTCAGATGTATATTCATTTTGCATTACGTGTTAAGCAGTTACAAGGTAATGTCTTCCTACACCAAAACAATCACATGACTATAATGTCCTGTAGTATCTAGTTTCTTCTATTGTGTTCAATTGTCTTTAGGAATGAATGGCTACGGATGAGATTAAAAATGTTGATTTATTTAATTCCAAAGATAAAGTAAACTTCTCTTTTATTTAATTCCAAAGAATAAAGTAAACTTCTCTTTAAAGGCTAATGATCCATACTCAAGATTATTGGGGATTGAAGCTATACATTATGGGAGGTCTATCTAGTTTAAGAGAAATGACAAGGGCATCATCAAGTAGCAATACCATTATGAATAAGAATTTTATTGTTTGAAAACAATGACATAAAGTACAACGGGATCATTCACTATTAGTATTTTTCTATTAACTAGAATTATTGTAGAGGATGCCAAGGGAGATCCCAACAAGGAATAATACACTTAGGTTTTCTTGCACCATCTCTCTGCCGCGTGCGCCCTCCTTCGATCCAGGTGTGGTGTGGTGATCCCGCATGTTCCTCTGCAATTGGTGCTCCCTCCTCCACTTGTGGTCCGCGTTTGGCTTCTCTCCCTCCTCCCGTGGCCGATGATGCTTGCGACGATGATGCTCGCGACGGCCTTTGGCCACCGTGGCCCCTGCTAAGACCTTGCTCCTCTGTTGGCAGCGCTACCTTTGCCCCCGTCTGTGTTGCCCAATGCCTTCATTGCTGCCCTCTTCGTTGCCCGGCGCTACCTCCTGTGCCTCAGACCTGCGTCATTTTTCTGTCGCGCGCATTATTCTCTCTGCCTGTTGGTTCTTTCGACGGGCTTAGGCTCCCACGGCCACTGTTTGCACAGGTTCCTCTGTGTTGTTGTTCGATTTTCTGTGTGGATGCTTTGTGCCTCATGCCTGCATCGCTCTTGTGCCTCACACCTGCACCATCTCTCTGTCGCACGCGCCCTCGTTCGATCCAGGTGTGGTGTGTTGATCCCGCATGTTCCTCTGCGACTAGTGCTCCCTCCTCCACTTGTGGTCCGCGTTTGGCTTCTCTCCCTCCTCCCGTGCCGCTTGCTGACTGTTCTACCAGCCTTCGTGTGTTCATGTCTGAACCCATGGCAGCGGAAACACCCACCACGATGCCGAGATATCAAAGGAGGATGTCCGACGAAGGATTTCAGGAACTTATGGACAACCTATCTGCTATTGAAACGGAGAACACAAGACTCGAGGAGGAACTCGGCATTCTTACTCGGAAACATTCAGCTCTTGAGCTTCAGATGTCTACATTTGTGGCTGAAGCCTCGGGCATCAAGCATCACCTGGACGAAAACATTGACCATGCTGCAGAAATTAAAGACATTAAGGTAATGCAAGATGAACTCCTCAATTGTCATAATGCCTTGAAAAACAATATTGAATCGCAGTTAAAATCATGGGCTGATATCTGCAATAACAATGAAAAAAGACAGCAGCAACTTCCATTAGCAGGGGTTGAAGAACTTGTGTTGTCCAAAATCTCGGATGAAAGGGCTCGACGTGCAAGAGAGCTCAATCTCAAGGTTCGGGGTCTTCCTTCTGATACCACCGATCCTGTGGAAAAGGCTTATGCCTTCCTTCGTGACTAGCTTGAGCTACCCGATATATGCATTGACAAGGCTTGGATCGGGTATGATTCTACATTATTCATCGAGATGAGGTCAGATTTTCTGGGGGTGTCAGAGGTTTGGGTGGGGTTGCCTGCCTTATTCGGGACTCCCTGGCCAAGTTGATGACCATTATGCATTTGGACACTCTTGCTAAATTCATGTGGGTTTGCATCAGGGGCAGATTTGACAGAGATCTTTTTATTGCTTTATGTTACTTCCCTTCGGCTACTTCTCCGTATGTTGTGCATAGTTCTGAGGGTGATCTGTATTATGATCTTATTGACTGGATTGATAGATTCTCTGCATTAGGGGAGTCGGTTATTATGGGTGACTTCAATGCCCGCACCAGGGATCTTCAGGCTCCTTTCCATGACAGACGTACGGACTCTTTATGCATTTCAGAGTATGATAGTGATGTTACTGGTCTTCAGCACTCCTCTGAGGATGTCGATGGTCCCTTGACCTGGTATGGCAGACACCTCCTCCATCTTTGCGAGTCCTCTACCCTTATGGTTCTTAACGGTCTTCCATTCTTCCCCGGTTCTGGCGCCTTTACCTGTTGGCCCCATTGTGGGGGTGCTAGTGTTGTTGATTACGTCCTTGCCAGCTCCACGTTTATTCCTTCCATCAGTCGCTTCACCATCGCCCGCCTCCCTTTGGCTGACCATTCCCTCCTCAGCTTCTCCATCCTCACTTCTCCCCCTCCCCCCCCGTCCCCCCTCCGCCTCCCCCTCTCTNCCACTTTTTCTTTCCTTGACGCCAACCGTGACTTCTTCCTTGCCCACCTCAAACACTCTTTCTCGTGCTTACCCCTCACTGAGTCCTCGGGAGCTTCCACTCTCTTCAGCCACATCTCTACTGCGATCCTCGACTCCGCCACGATCTCCTTTCCGCACCACATCGCGCCGCTCACTAATTGCTCGCCCCGTCCTAGCTCTTGCCCCAGAACCACTAGTTCGACCAGGATTGCAAGTCTCTCCACCGCCTTGTCCGTCTTGCCTTCACGACTCTTGACCCCTCCTTCCCCGCGATCAGGCTCTCCTACCGCAGACTTCTCCGGCGGAAGAAGCGTCTCTTCTACCTTGAGCAGTGCAGATCTCTCAGCTTGTCCCTTCGGGTTTCTCCGAAGCTTTTCTGGCGCATGCTCTTCCCCCACCCCTCCGCCATCCCCACTGACTTGGACTTCG
>MU225923.1:1604231-1615082 GCA_018584345.1 Thuja plicata
AAATTGCTTGTCCCCGAGCAATCTCAGAAAACAAAACTCAGAATTCCACTTGTATCCCAAGGATAGAATAGAGTAATGTCCTCGTGACCACTTGCAAACTTCTGTGGAGAAATCATCGTCCACTAAGCAAACCCAAACACACTGTCACCATGCCACCCATAGCGACCCACACAATCCGCAGTGCCAAACCTACCACTACCTGGATCCCAGTAGAGATGAAACTCACTGCCATCCATAACAAGGAATAATGGATATCCAATATCGTCAAAAAGATCAGAGCTCCCTATACACCCTGCCAGTCTACCCTGAGTACTCCCGTAATCTAGATATCCATCCACTGTAAAACCATCCTGGATGTACTGACCCTGCAAGTCACCTCCTGCTAACTTGCAGTAACGAACCCCATCAACTGCAGATGGAGAAAACCCATCCCAATAAGGATGATACAACTCTGGAGCCAACCCACACCGACGTGCAAAAAAGTCCTCGACCGGTGGGTCAAAAGAGAAGTGATGAGGACTCCTCACTGTGTAATCATGGTGAAATGCTCCAATGAGAGTCTCATCAAAAACCAACTGAAGATCAATAGAGGGCTCCAATCTCTAACTCCCAACAACTGGTTGGGCAGGGTCCCGAGTAACCCTCTCAGCAAACCCAACCACAAAATCCCGACGAGGAAGCATTGTAGTCAAGGTATCTACAATCTTCCCCACTAACAATTGAATATCGCGAGAACACCAGATAAGTGTACCCTCAAAAGTCCTGAAGGGTCCCTCCCGCAAAACTGGACTCTTAAGCAAGTACTCCATAAATGACTCCGTGCAGTAGAATTTATAAGAAGCAGCATCAACCTGCTCCCCTGCAATCCACAACTGATCCCTTGGAAACTGTGGCACTGCCAACTGCCTATCATGATCAGCTGTATGAGACGAAGGAATAGATTTGCTTCTGAGAGAAGGAAACAAATTATCACGAGAACTAGTCCCCAAACTAGATGATACCATGTCCCTATCTTGTGAATCAAAGGGAGTAGTGTCAAAAACTGGCACACCACCCTCTAACAAATCCACTCCTACTACCTCAGGACTCTCAACAACCTGCTCTGTATCATCTGACATCGTGCTAACAACTGGAGAACCCGATACCACAAAACTCTCTCTGTTGTTCTCCACTGATGCACTCACCTCCTCTACATCTACTGCATCCGTTTCAAGGATGGATGTAACTGTGATCCCAACACATCCATCATTGCCAACTGTGGAAGCTAACTCACCACCAGCCACAACTATATGCAACTGAACTGGATCTATGGCTGGCATAGACTGAATCCGCTCTAACTCCACAGTCACCTCTCCTAACTACAACTGTGACTCGTTAAGAGCCAATTGAGTGCCCTCTAAAGCCTCAGAGGTTGCTATGAGCTCCTGAGTAAGCTCGCTCACCTCCTCCTTTTTGTCCATCAGAGCCTCATATGTCGTACTCCCCCACTCAACTAGGTGATCTCGGTCGGCTACCAACTATAGATAATCCTAACTCAAAATCCTGATAGCCTCCCACAAGGAATGAATCTTTGTCAGGGAAAGGTAACCACCACCGTGCTCATCTGCCATAGGAGCACCCCAACCATAAACAGCCAACAGCTGATGAGCGGCATCGAAATGCTCGAGAGTAGAAGTAATGTCTCTCTCGCTAACTCTCAACTGCCTAGTCACATGATGACTCTGCACAACGGGTCTCCTATGTACAATCTCAACTGCACTGTCCACACTATGGAAGGAAGTTGTATCCAACAAACTCCCCTCAAGATCACCGTATCTCGTTGTACTATCATCCGAGCACACATCTACAAACTAAGTACTGACATCATACTCATCCTCATCTACCCCCAAGGAAGTTGTTGCCGAATCTAACTCATCACAATCCTCAACTACCTCATCCTCTGTAACCACATGACCATCCAGATCCTGGGACCCATCACCACCGAATGACAATGGTGAGTCAATACCCAAAGTCAGATATAGAAAACCAAACACACAGCATCCCACACCATCCTCACACTCAACATCAGAGGTATCCACGATGCTAGTATCAACATCCTCTATTTGAGACCCCTCTGCTATCTCTGGTTGCATACATGACTCAATGTCCTCACGTGAATCCTCTACACTGTGGCATGAACCTATGTCACCTGACTCATCTAAACCACTCCACTCCTGAGTGTCATCACTAGGTGACTCCATGCTCACATCCTCAGTACAGGAAAAGACTGCAGTCTCCTATACTGACTCCACACTGCGACAACTGTCATAAACATCCGAGCTGTCAGAGCTCAAATACTCCTCATAGACTTCAAAAATAACACCATCATCCATGGTGTCACAATGCCTAGTGGTATCTACAACATCCTCCACTCTCACACCATCCATGGCATCAACAACAAGCTCAAATAAAAGTCTAGCGTCCGGAAAATCAGACCCTGTATCGCTGATACTGCTACCAACTGATGCAAGGCTGCCATCAATGGCAGTAGGCATGTCATCAGCCTGATCCGTGTCACCAACTCTGGTAGGCTCAGGATGCTGAAACTCAGTACCACTAACTGCCAACAAGTCAGGCACATCCACATGTCCCTGTAAAGAATCTCCACCCTCAGGTGTGCAAATATGACTAGTGGTTGTTCCACTAAGTACAGGAACATCTCCACCAAAATCAGCAGCAGCTGAAAACTCATCATAGACATCTCTAGATGTCTCACCTGTATAATACTCACATCTCTCCTCATATCTTCTCTATGAAGAGGACCTATTAAACAAAGAAACCAAATAATATGTTTCCCTATCGACAGTTGTCGGATTTAAAAGTGGCGCATTTAATCTTTCCAGTGTTTGCCTTCGTTTCTCCATATCCTTAACTAAGGCATTTGTTTGTTTTCTTAGTTCAGAGAAACTGTCTAACTGGATTCTATGAGTACTAGATTTCCTGTATCTGTCCATGACTGCAAAAAAAACCAGAGTGTTGATCACTTAAGTCAAACAATCAAGCCCAATAAATATCACCCCCACAGGATGGCAGGAAAACTGCTATGATACCACTGTAAAGAGCCTGCCTGGCTCTAACCCTCAATTTGACTGCAAGAAATTCTTCTTAACTCCGTAAAAGAATTCTTTTGATATTTTCTAGGCAAATATGTAAATTTTCTCAAAATATGAAAAGGAGATGCGATTACACAAATTGAAATCATTACACTATTGCTAATATGCTTCACGCCAAACATCTAAACTCTTATTGCATAAAACTGAAATCATATTGCAATTATTTTTTTAAAGAAACCACAACCTGGCTTTGCATTGTAATGAATTAGCATTTGGCATCTACCTCTTTGCATTCCCACAGCTGGCCGTAATAGAAGTAGGTAGCTACGGCTGGAGCAAAGAATGACTGTCTTCCCTTCCACGTCCAACAAGGTAACGTGGGTCTAATGAATCAATGGCGTTAAGCCTTCCACATTCAAATTACGGCAATAACTTTAATCAAAACGTCTTGTAATTAACAGCAGGCTAGCCGTACTTCTCACACAATTCACTGGAAACGATTGTTCCAATTCAAAGTGCCAAACTGAGCTGAATTACCAATTCAACCAGCAAATAAAATTTTGAAACCCTTCTCTTCGAAAATCCCCATCGAAAGACATCAAGACATGAACAAAAAAAATAGCATGAATTTGATTTCCTCTTCACCAGCATATATAATAAAAATCAAACCCCTAACTTCTCCAATACACTTTGCATAACTTAGTCCATAGTAAGTTTAAAAGTGCAAAGTATAACTTCGAATAATAATATAAAATTATTATTCCTCCTTACAATTGGCACCCCATTAAATAATCATTTAATATCCCAACAATAATTATTAAGCTCTTTAATTATTAATTAAGTATAACTTAATTAATAATCATCAATTATCAAATAGCTTATTAAATCTCCCAGACAAATAACTTGCAACGCAAATATTCACTGTCTGAGCTAGACGCCATAATGCCCTGCCAAAAACAGACACTGCCAGAAATAGACTTACTATAAATAGTAAGTTCCTCAAACTGGAAACTCTGCAAATGAATCCACAACTCCACTGATACCAATGCACAGGTGCCCTGCCAAAAATAGCAATCATGACTATCGCCCAAAATAAACACTTACTATAAATAAGTCTGTCAATCTGACCCAAACGAAGAGCAATCCTGGCATCACAAACTTCCAGAGTGGAAACTGACCACTGGCTCTACCACAACCCCCTCCAACATCCCGATTAGCCTATGAGGGTCACAGAAATAAGCCAATCCCATGTGCCTAAAAACGGGGACATTACATGTTTCCAGATATTTTGTTATTTACCCTAAGAAGGTCAATCGTATAGTTTCAAAACAATTTTACCCATATCTTTCCAGACAATTATGAGATGGTTTCACAACATAGGAGCCAATCAATATTAGGCGTAGAAGGACCAATGAATTTGCATAATCGGAATCCTAGATCTTGATGCAAATCAAAACCCTCATAAAATGTAAAAAGATGTAAAGTCAAATTACTATTTGAGCCAAACCCCAGTTGCCATAGTATTTCTTAGTTTTCAACAAGTTAGATTGAATACCTAAATCTGAAAATGGATCTTTTACTCTACCTAGGCTCTGATACCATGTTAAAGTTTTCAGATTTATGGAAGGAAAATACAATCTATTGATGTCTTTTAAAACTGAAACAAATTACTATGCAATGTAGACAAAGAGAATGGAAGGATAGTACCGATTTTGTCCTTCAAAATTGCTAGGTAATGGTGTGAACTGTGAAGATTACTTCTTCAAGTCTGCCCTAAACCGATCTCCAAACTCTCTTGCACCCTTTGATCTAGCTCACCATAAACTCGCTGCCCTAGTTCGCTATTTAGCAGTCCCTAATTTGTTCCTCAGATCTGCCTTTATTCGCTCATAATCTGCCCTTTAATTTGCCTCCAAATTGTACTTTGGATCTGCTCTTTTCCTTCTGATTTGATCCTCTAATTTGCTGATGAAGTTCGCCCAATAGGTCTGATATAAATCGCACAAAAAGAGAAAATACTATGAATGTATGCAATTATAAATCTGCTCAAGTACTTATCACATTATGTTTTCGGTGTGTTCCTTGAGCAGATCTACTCTCTTTATTTAAACATAATGATGACTCTCCAAGAGTCATAACTCTTTCCCTCAAGGACTGGCCGACTTGGTCTTTAATAATAATATATTCTTTTATATTATTTGCTCCATAATTAATTATTAAAATCAATCCTTAATAATAAATATAACCTTTTATATTTATTATTATTATCCAACCGATTTTATCATAATTAAATATATAAATAATATATCCAATATATTAATTATTATTATTGCCACTTTGTCCAATGCGTTGATCTTTGCCGTAAAGGCCAAAACGTTAACAAAGCCAAGGAAACCCTAAAGTTGTCGTGGTTGCTCCGTGTTTAAAAACTTTGTTTCTACGCTTTGTTTACAGTCAGGTGGGTGTTGGATGACAATACTGTTTGGGTAAAACCCATTTTACTACTGGATAATAGGTACTTTGGGTGGATTGGGGATCCTTTGGTATAGTTTTGTGCAGATATACATTTCATCTATGCATATATGAAGTCGTATTTAGGTCTAAGTAGTGAACAGTTTTTTGTAGCCTATGGAATGATAATATGCGTCTGTGTAGGTGTTAAAGGAATCATGAATCAGTTTGCAGGTCAATAACAGTGACCTTTTACTCTATTGTAATGCTTTATGTTTATGATTAATAAAATATACTAAAATTACCAATCAAAAAAAAAATTGTAACAGAATACAATGATATAGAGTAATATAGTACTTTAAAGATTATGAATGAATGAATCTAACAAAATTAACATCTCCTAACCCTAAAACATAAACCGTATATTCACAAAAAAAATTAATCAAATAAATGTTAAGTATTAGTCATTTAAATTTTAATCAATAAACAAATTTACATTAATCAAATCAGTTTGATGCAATAAAATTTGTAAATTTTACATGCTTAAAAAATTTAGAAATTATTTACAAATTTATATGCCTGAAAAAAAAGAAAAAAAATGAACTTGCCAGGTACAAAACCAAAATTATGAAAAATCATTCTTCAAATCCCCTAAAAATCCTTCCAGTTTGCTCTAGAATGCTCTAATGTGACTGGGTGTGTTCACTACAGCTATAGGGCATATAAAGGCAAAAATCCACATGTTTTTGGTGCATTTCAGGTATGGCACGCCTTAAACAGTCGGACTTGGAAAGTACTTGCCCAATAACTTGGTGATTTGAACTAGCATAAACTAGGCTCTAGTAAATTTTGGCAAAGTACTAAGTGACTAATTGATTCCACAAACTATGGGCGAAAACATCATAGTAAGAGGTTGTTACTCCTTCCTCAGAGAGGAAGGCCACCATGAACTGCATTGTAAAATGACCGGTTAGCAGTTAGCACAAAACACAATGTAAACTCACAAACCCTGGTAGCTAAGCTTTTATTGATTTCCTAAGATTAGATGTGTTAATTTTATTGGCAAGATATTAATTTCCAATTACAGTTTAATCTGAAGACACATTTCCTTCTGTGTGTTTTTTTCAAGTTGAAGAATATTTCATTTCTTGAAGATGAATTCCTATTTTAAAGAAGCACAATATATAAGGCACATGAGAAGTACTATCTTATGATTGATTGTATACCATACAGCTTTGGTTTAAAGTCTATGAACTCCAGATTGACAAATTAAACAGTTAATTTAATGTTCACATCTTTATCCCACATCTAGGGACTACCCCACAGAAAAAATCCAATAGCACTACACCGCAGAACCATAGCAAGCTTGATTCTATATTATCTAGTGACCTCAATTCTGGCATGTTTTGTATCTGTCCCAATGGTTATGTTTGGGATGTTTAAACTTTATATGACTTCAATCCAAACTTTCGCACTAACTTTTCTACAATTGAATTTCTTTGAATCCAGAATTGAAAGGTGCATTTACACCACTGTGATCTTCACCTGGATAATGTAAATATAGATAAACAGATGATAGTCCAGTTGACCTGATTAAATAATTACAACTTAAGAGAACAATGGTAACTTTATCGATGAATAATTTTCACAGCTTAGAAAAGCAGAGAAAAGCTTGTGCTTCTCCATAATCATCACTTGAATTAAAAATTGACCTTGAATTTTTAATTTGAGAGGTCCCATAATAAGTGAGTTAGAATGCGACAATTTTCTGTTCAAATTTTTTATTTCACTAGCCATTTCTATATACCATTATTTTTTCTTTGAATAAATAATCTATTCTACTAAAATTCTACTCATAAAATTCTACTCATAACCACAAAGACATGTCCATAACCTTTGACAAGTGGTGTTCTTATTTAGGTATATCTAACTTAAGACTTAGCAAGCTCTATATTCACATATACCTCTGTATCTGCAAGCTCCAATAATGTAAATACAGACTAAGACAGAAATATGTGATTGACTAACCTACAGAGCCAACAAATTTCGCCTGCCTTGAACCGGCCATTAAAGTGGTCTATAGAATTTACACCATCTCCTTTGCATTGTGTACATTGCACCATTCCTGAAATTTCCAAAAAATCACTTAAAATATTTTCATGTGCAGAATAGGCACAAAGCTCAAAAAAATATCAACTCTAGCTGAAAGGATAATATCGAAATTGGCTAAACTACTTTTGGAGTAAGAGGAGTATATAGCAATCCTGGACAGTATACATGCAATTTATGCAGAACACTGAAAAAATAATAATCATACTTAGATGCTTTATTGTTGATCTTTTACCAGCATCCTTACATCACCTGGTCAATTAACTGTTTTATAATCAACCATTCTTCTGACGCTATAATATCCTTCTCAATTTGTGTCAATAAAGGAAATGTTCAGTAGGTTTGGCCAAGAAAGCACTACCACAAATCAATGTTTTACTTTGCCATTTGATCAAGATAAACATATCAAATGTTCACTTTGCTTTTCCCTCTACAAATAGTTGCATGCAAAAGCAATTCCTAAATCTTGTGTAATTTAACATATAAATCAATTCATTTGAGGCTCCTCCCTTATGTTGACAATGAGTTTGCAATCCAACTTTTGAAATAATAATACTAGAAATGGATCCCAATTCAATCTTTGTGTGATATACACGTACAATTGAAATAAAACTATCAGCAGAATCAATTCCTTTGTGTGATCAAAAAAGATGCTTCTAATTCATACGACACTTATTTTAAGAGAATGACTCTGTCTCTCTTCAACAGAAAGATGCCAAGAACACTGTGGGTGGCTGGGTGGCTCTGTGAGTTTTAACAAATCACTTAAAGGCTAAAATTAGTGAATCCTGTGAGTTGATGATGAGTTTGTGATCCAAATTTTGATATAATAAAACTAGGAGAGGACCCCAATTGAAAGATCCCTGATCCTGGTGATCTTGTAAATTACTGTTTTTGCACAATTTGGGACTTTGACCAGCGTTTGTACCTCTGAATGGATTTTGTTGAATTCTAATTTTTTCTGGTTTTTTCTTGTTTTCAAGTTTTTTTGGTGTTTTTGAATATATATGCAAATAAATGACGAATAACAAATAACTTTCGAACTAGAAATGATAAGCAGCATTCATGAATTAAATTACTTGACAATCTGAAAATGAATCAAATCGTACCAGGCATAATATTCAGATTTTTGCATTCATAGAGTAAATACATCCAAATGGATTTGTGGCTGCCTCCTGTACTTGACGCCAGCTTAAGGAATGTTCTGCAACTGCTAAAGATGAATGCCTTGCTGTCATAAACTCTAATAGATGCTTCCAAACTGCAAAACGTGGGCTGCTGAAGATGAATGGCACCCAATATACAAGCTCGAACTGCCTCTAGAAAACGCCCAGGCTGGGATAGACTAGCCACCAAGCTAAATGTAATATATTCTCCTGATAAATGATGCGAAGTAGAAGGCTGATCCTTGCCACAGAAAATAATACTTCCAATCTGAAAACTGAAACACCAAATCTTTGTTGAGGTTTGCGTCCCAACAAATCAGACCTAGGGGTTTCGTCCCAAGCCTCTGAATCACTCCATAGAGCAATTTTGAATTTCACAAGTTGTAAATGTCAAAAGATAATGAGCAATTCGACTTCCATCTCTTTATATCTCCTTTCAAAGGCAGTTCGAACCCTAAGGGAGAATACACTTAGCACTTTATAATAAAATAATATTTTCCAAATTAAAAGTGACCATGTTATAGGAAAATCATTACTTTATTAAAATGTTATAATTCCAAGCGCCAAAAAGTCTCTGGATAGTGAAAATAATTTATATTATTTCGAGACCTTTCAAACGGGCTATCACACGAAGGCATCCGTGACCAAATGAAGCAATTAATCCCTTATTACTCCAAAATGGCTATTAAAATAGCCTTATTATAAATTATTTAATTATTGACTAAGGAAATATTAAAATATTTCCCTCTTGCCTCTGATAACCCAGACCAACCAAATAATCATGAGTCTGACCCTGTCACCTACTTATGACTGATGCCAAACGAGATGGGTCTACAAGCAGTCCCATCACTAAAATCTAGGGATGCTCATAGAAACTAGGGAGCACACCCTGTCATCTTGAAACTGAAACCATGGAATGGTCCCATGATGCCTGTGATGAGCCTAACTTGGCCTCATCATTAAACCATGTAATTTTAATCAAATTAAGTGCAAATCATGTGATTGACATTTTTTTGTCAAATAGCTGGCGGCAATCATTTGTACGGGCATTGTGCAACTCTTATCCAAATTCTCTAATAATTCAAGTATTTGTTGAAATCACTGAGTTTTGATGTTAACATCTCTTGGCTTTAATATTTCTATAATGAGTCTGGTTGTCTCTTAATATCAAATCAATGTAATAGCAAGTCCTTTTTCTACTGAGATATTATTTAAAACTCTTGACAGATATGTTCATCGATTTCCTTTTGTATTTTCAACCCAAGAAAGCATACATTGAATTATTAAATAAGAAGTCATTTGATCGTAATTTCGACTTCTCTGAATTCATATTCTATCTAATTTATTGAACATTACAACCTTTGCAAATAATCATTTATTAAATGATTAATAAAACAGTAAGGAACCTGTTTACTTCCACGTGGCTGGGTGCTGGTCTGATCTTCCAAGTTGGGACTGTGATGTGAAAGCTGGGCTGTCTTCCCACTTCCTTCCTCACGCGGCAGCCAATATATGTAATGGCTGATATCCTGGACTCCACGTGGCAACAGCAGCAAGACACCCAAACACCTGTATTTATCTTACGAGGCTGACAGTATTGATGGTGTGGCTGCTGGGATGTGTTGGGTATCCAATGGTGAAGCCACAGTCTCCTTGCCGTTGCCCTGTATCACGGCAGATTCTTAGATAGGCCACGGTTACTATGCTGGCGTTAGATATTGGGGAAGTGTCGTTTTCATATGCTGGCTGCGACTTCCATAGTATGGCGTCCAAACCTTGACAACAACCTTCTTATTGTATGGAGTTATAATTGCAATCACTCCACCTTCATACTAACATTCCAGTTGTTTATATCCAGCAATACGAACACTAGATACAAATCAATTCAATGGTACCAATAATTCAAACCTCTTATGCAAGTCTTCAGTTCAAAACAATCAGCTTCAGAATTCAGAACTTCTCGTATACATCAGCACGAAGAAGCAACCATTGATTATACATCAGCAATCAAATGGAGACAACCGATCATACAA
>MU225923.1:1620570-1647722 GCA_018584345.1 Thuja plicata
TAATAATTCACCCGTCTTGCGAAAACCACTGAAGAAGCATCAGAATCGAAATTTGTTTGCACTAGAGTGATCCTGATGATAAAAGATGATGAACAAACCTGACAGGGTGACTTACTAAAAATAGACGCTCTCTCCAAGATTCTTGGAGCCCAAACCGGAAGCCAGAAATGAAAACCGAGAGTATCATTCAACTCCTCAAACTCATCTGAGCTCATCGGAACTATCCCTTGACTTACTATAAATAGTAAGTTCATACCAATGACCCTCTAAACCCCTCGCCAGACCACGAGGATCGCAATAATGACCTGGCACCATCATTTTAATGACCTGCTGAAAAATGGGGACATTACAATGCCTCACATCTGGACACTGCCACATCCTCCTAAAAAGTAGGGAGACCCCCTAAAATCAAGGAACTGCGCCCAACTAGCTCCCAAAACTGCCTGTAAGGCCAAGCTCGGTCACTGTATGCACTGAATGAGTCCCTGTCCATCTCTGCTAGCCTACGAGACTCCAATGATAGGCTAACTTCTCTGTCTCTGATGTCCACTCTAGAAAGGGGACATGACACCAATGCAATCTTTGTGTGATACAGAGGTATAATTAACACAAAACTAGAAGCAAAATCAATTTCTTTGTTTCAGCAAGATGTTTATGATTTGCATGGCAAATATTTATAGAGATTATAAATCCAACCACATCTGCATGACAAAGATGTTGGGTGTGGCTGTGGCTGTGGCTGTGGTTGTGGGTGGTTAGGTACATGTGCTCACATGTTTGTAGGCGCATGTATAGCAAAACAGATGCTTCTAATTTCTGCAGAAATAATTGTGATGTCCCCCTTTTGGGGTTACCCTATACTCTGCACTAGCATCACAAATTTAATAAAACGGGGAACATAATGTAGTTAGAGATATAACTTTACCCAAAGAATGTAAAAACAAGATAGACCCTTGTTAAAGAACATATATTCATAGTCATCTTAATCATATGACATATCTAATTTATTATTTGGGTTCAACCATAACAAAGCTTGGATAAGGAGACATGATAGGGTGCCCGCAGCGATCCTCTATCCTAGGTCCAAGAGCAGACATACCATCCCTCTTGGCCTCATGTGGCCTTCCGCCATCCATTCTTCATGAGGTGGCATACCTAGTGAGGAAGCCTACATCAGTTCTCCTTCTTCATGCCACACACATTCACACTCCTATAATTGAGACTCCCTTGAATCCATCCCAACAATCGACCAATGTAGAGGTTGGAAGGGGAAACTACAATAGAGTGTCCAAAGCGATCCTCTACTCTAGGTCCAACAGCGGATATACCATCCCTCTTGGCCTCATGTGGCCTTCTACCATCCATCCTTCATGAGGTGGTGTATCTAGTGAGGAAGCCTATAGCAGTTCTGCCTCCTTGTATTCCCTCCCTCACCTTGCCATGATTGATTCTTGCTATTTGGAAATCGACATTATTGCTTATATCTGGTATATATGATCTTATGAATCAAATATGTATTATTTCAATTATTGCCTATATTAATATGTAAGGAATTGTACATTTGAACATTATATTGCTGCATATATCAGGCATACATATTTAAACATATATTCATACATACCACAAATGGATAAGAACACTATTGCCTACAATAAACAACGATTTCTGATTCTGATCTGATTGCTGGTATATAATGTATTGGTCTTCTCTTATGAGCACCAATGTTTTTTGATTGCTTTCCTTGATGTTTTGACAATTGCTTGACTGTTATGATGAGCCCTTATTCAATCTGCATATTCTACTTTCAAATCTGCTGTATTCACATATCTGCTGCAAATAGGTTATCATGTGTCTGCTGCTCTACGACTGCTCTGATTCTTATTTTACTTTTTCAGCTAAATACCAATGGCTGCCCTATTTCTGAATGCAATTTATAACTCAAAACACTCTGCTCTGATTCATCCTTCCTGGATGCCTCCCCAATAAATTAATATCCTCGTTTAATATCTTGAATGGAGGTGGGATTCACACCTCTATATGTGGCAAGGAACACATCCCTTCATAACCCTTCATAAAGCACTACTTTCTATTATTTTATTTAATTGCTGATAATTATATTACCTAGGTAGGCCCTTCACAAATAATTGCCATTAATTCCTTAATCTAGGCCAGCCTCTTGCTATATGTATTTTTATTTTATTTTTTAAATTGCATAGGCTGCAATCTGTTTTCATTAAGAGCTGCAACCTGTTTCCCATAACAGCTGCTAACCCTAGTTTGGAGGGGCTTGACAATAATTTTTAGTAAGTGAGCCTACACAGGCGTGTATGGACATGAAAACTTATCTGAAGAAGCGGAATCAAAAAATGAAGCGAATGGTGAAAGAATCATCATACATGTACCATTAGGGATATTAAAGTTTTTTTCCTGGGAAGTTTCATCAATAAAGTTTCACTGTTCATACTCAAATTTGAAGCCCTTAGAAGCCTTGTAAAAGCTCGAAAAGTGGGCAAAACAATCTTCAAATGTTTTTGGCACGATAAATCTCTTCATGAGCTTTCCAACGAGATATGACAATAGCGAATCAGATGCTCAACACAAAAGTTTTGGCTCCCAAAAGTTGTGCAGCCAAAATTCAAATTTCAAATGAAAAAAATTTCCTTGGCAAGAAAACGAACAATTGGACCTCTAGGTGTCCAAAAAAGAGTTACACTTTTCAGAACATTCTAAGGTGATTATTGGAGTCAAATAAAGAGGTGAACAAAGGTTACAGAAGATAGCTCCATTACTACAAATTGTGGCTCCAAATTGTAGAGCTTTCTTAGAGAATTGATTTTCTTTGTATTGAGTTAAGCCCATGTGGTTCTAGCATTCTAATTTCTAAATCTGAATTCCCTTTTATTGAAGAAATCCAAGGTGGGTTGTTTTCCTTCTTGCATTTTTTGAGTTAATATTTGTTGGTGTGCTATGTGCGAGTGTTGGGCGGGGTAGCCCTACATCAAGTGGTATCAAAGCAACAGTGCCTGAGTGTGTAAACAGATTGCCAAACGTGAGGCAGTTTGTGCCAAGACTTGTGGTTGTGGGTTTGTGAAAAAAGTGATCAAAATGCCTCCACGAAAAACTATTATGGTGGAAGAAATGTTGTTGTAACAAAATAGGGTTTTAGAACCATAATAGACGTGTTCAAGCATTGCAAGAGCTACATAGAGGGTTTGAATCAAGAGGAAGAGATGAAACTGAAGATGAAGTTGAAGGATAGTTTGAAGAAGAACAAGATGCAATAGGAGATCTTGAGCAAGTTATATTGTTAAAGGCCATCTCAAAATTGGAAAAAGGCTGAAGATTGACGTTTCCACACTTTTTAGATATCTTAACCCAAAAGAGTTGATAGATTGAATCAGCGAAATGAAGGAATAGTTTGAGTTTGAGAAAGTGGAAAATCCTAAGAGGGTCAAATTTGTAAAGACCAAGTTAAAAGGTCATGCCAATATCTGATGGAAGTACAACTAGAAAGAAATAGAAAAGGAAAAAAAAGATAACAAGATGGTATCAAATGGTGGAAAATCTGAAGAGATAGTTCATTCTTGTTCATTATGAGTTGAGTTGTTGAGAAAAATGCAACATTTGAGTAGTGGAGTAAATCTGACCCTGCAAAAAGGAGACTATGTTCCCTTGAGAGCTAGTTTCACAACAAACATCCAAATACCTCCAACTAGGTAAACTAGTGAAGATATCTAAGGAAAAGAAGATTTTGGCTACAAAATGTAAAGTACAGACAATAGCGAGTTTTTGGCCCAAATTTGAGCATCTCGACCAAGGATGCCTGTGTGGCGCACTATAGTCATGTACGAACCGAAACAGAAAATACCCAGAATCTAGCAAAAACCCAAGTCTGTACTTCAATAACCAAACCAAGAATTTGAAATATAGTGGCAAATACTATATAATAGAGATAAAAATAAATAAATAAGCTATCTAAATACAAGCAAACCTCCGTGCGGTTGAATTTCTCCAATAAACCTGCACACACCAAAGAGAGGAAAATTTGTTTGGGGTTGTTTGGAGACTTGCCTCAATCAAGTTCCTGTTTTGGTGTTTCTACCTCCATAGCAATCAGATAGATAGATAGATCAAGAGACAAATAGACAAAATTACATGATAGATAAGGGATGTGATAAATCCCAAGATGCTCAAAGACATAAGAAAGCTAGAAAGATATTACCAAATATGCTTCAGAAAGCCAAGAGAGCTTTGGATATCACTGTAGCAAGTAAGAAAGCAAAAAGAAAGTTGTGAAAACCAAGACCATGCAAGAGATTTTGTGTGCAAGAATCAAGAGAGTGACCAAAAGACCCTGAATGAAGAAAGAAGATCGATTTAAAAGGGAGGAGGTGGGAAAAAGAGGCCTCCAGACAATTCTAAAAGATTCTAAGCCCTCTCCACCGACCAAGTATAGTGTCAAGTATCGAAATGCTCAGAACTAACATTTGAACGTTGGGATGTTGCAAGACGAATGCGTGGTGGGCAGATATCCGCGCGGCGTGCTAGTGTTCAAGCGAAACACGCTCAAAAATTATAGGTGACAAGAGAAACATGCGACACATGCAAAAGCGACGCTAAGAGAGAGTTGTTGAAAAGGGCCTTGGGCATCCTAAGAGGGAAAAGGCTAATGCAAGAGCTGAAATGGACCTAAACAAATACTAGGAGAATGGACACTAAAGGGGCTACAAAAGTGTAGGAAAAATTGCAAAGGGGGTATGCAACTTTTGACTGTACAATTTGAAGTGGGCAAGTGAGTGTGTCAAAGAATACACAAAAGAGTTCTACAGATAATTGATCAAAAGAAGCCATTTTGAGGCCAACAAGGAGAAGATAGCCCAATTTATAAATGGGTTGAAGTCAAGTATTCAAGAGGAGCTAAGTTTGATAAGGATGATCACTATTGAGGATGGTTATTAGTTTGCCTTGAAGGTAGAGGAGAAGCTAAATAGAAGAGTTGAAAGCAAGTCAAAAGGAAGGGGTCGTTACAGAAGGACTAGCAGAAGATCGTATGGAGGATGAGAAGAATGAAGAAGCTAGTAGTATTCAAAATCAAAAAGGAGATAATGCTTACCGCCCTCATGACCAAAATAGAGGTGACCAAAGAGGGAGAGGATGGTGTCGACGAGGATTTGGAAGAGGAGGCTTTTGTGGAACCTGTTTCCAATGTGGCAAAGGTCATCAAGCATACGAGTGTCCACAACATCAAGGACAAATAGAAGACTAGGAGGCAATATACGAGTTGCACGTGTATATGAAGATGTTGAGTCTGAACATTCTGAAGATGCAAAAAGAAACGTTATTGTCACAAGGAAAGTCTTGCTAGATGAGGAGAAAGCTCTAGTTTAGAGGAAGAGTTTATTTCGCACAAGGTACAGATGTGAAGGTAAAGTTTGTAATGTATCATTGATCGTGGAAGCAATGATAATCTTGTTTAAGAGGAGACAGTTAACAAATTGCAGTTAGAAAGGAGACATCCACATCCATATCAGATTGTATAGTTACAAGAGGAGTATCGAGGCTTGGTCAATGACAAATGTTTAGTAAAGTTTAATATTGGGAATTGTTATATATTATTGGGGAAGTGGTTACAATTTGCTCGGCGTGCAAGTACATGATGAACTTGAGAAAGAATGAAGTTCACCACAAGTTGGAGCCCCTGAAGAGGTGAAAGAAAAGTATGTAGTAGTGCAAGAATTTGTTTAGTTAATGGTAGATAGTTTTTGGAAACACGAGTGTAAGTACTATTCATTCCTAAAGTTAATAAAAAAGAAGATGAAGACATACCAGTAGAAGTCTCAGATCTATTAGAGGAGTTTATAACATTGTGTCCAATATTGTATCTGAGGGTTTGCCACCAGCGAGAAAGATTAGTCCCCAAATGGATTTGATACTAGGAGCCAATTTGCCAAATAAGGCATCTCATTGAATGACTCCTACAGAGAAAGAGGAGTTGAATAGACAAGTTCAAGAGCTATCAAAGAAAGCATTGATTCAAGAGCATTTGTGCCCATGTGCAATACCTACAATACTAGTACCAAAGAAGGATGGATAATGGAGAATGTGTACAAACTCTCAAGCCATTAACGAGATTACAATCAAATAAAGATTTCATCTGCGAAGGATTGGATTACCTTTGGATTGCTTGAGTGGAGGCAAATACTTAACAAAGACTAACGTAACGAATGCGTATCATCATATCCATGTCAAAGAAGGAGATGAGTGGAAAACAACCTTAAAGACTAAATAGGGCTTGTAGAAATGGTTAGTTGTGCTATATGGGCTAAACAATGCACCAAGCACATTTATGTGGCTTATGAATGAGGTATTGAAAGAATTTTTGGGAAAACTTGTTATTGTTGTTTCAATAAGACAATTGATGAGCATTTAATAAATATTTCAGGAGTCTTGATGAGCTAAGGGAGGAGAAGTTGTTAATTAATCTGGAGAAAGACATTGGAAGAGCACTTGAAGCATATTCAAGGAGTTTTTGAGAAGCTAAGGGAGGAGAAATTATTGATTAATCTAAGGAAATACAGTTTTGTGAAGAAAAAGTTGGTGGGTGCAAGCACAATAGTGTATCCCACTTTTGGGACATCTTGATTTTTGTCAAAAGTCACATGTTTTTTAGAAAATATAATGATTTAAGCCTCAAGAGGTTCCACTTAAAGGATTTTAATTGAAGATGATTAGATCAAAACCCCTTAGATAGAACCCCTCTAGCCTTAAATCATACTTGCAATGAAGTCTCCTTTGCACCTAACAAAATACCACTTTTGGTTTACTTTTTGGGGGATCAAATGAATTCATTAAGAATTAATTTTTGTATGTAGCCACTATAATAAGCTTGCCAAAAAGTATAATTTTGAAAATATTTGATTTGATTATTATATTTATGTCTATTTCTTGTGAATGTAGGTTTTTCACCAAACATTATGGTCTTTGTTTCCTACATGTTGAAAAATTGGAAAATAGAGAAAAAAAAATATGCTTTCACTAGGCATTGATGTCCTCATTTTAACAAAAAAGGAATAAGTTAATTCAAATGCATACAAAAAAAACTGTGATACGGCATACACATTTGCCCAAATTACAACTACTTTGACTTAGAAAATTAATTTAAAAATATATGCAACAAATAATTAAAAATAATATCCATGCACTAGATATTGGTGTTACAAATCTATATTTAGAAATTATTATTTTATCCTTCCCAATAAAAAATTATGCATTACAACATAAACATCGCTTTTTTAAAATGTTGTTTATTATAAAAAACAAGTTCTTAAAAATAATGTAAAAAGATTCACAATTTATTTCTAATTTTTTAGAGTCTACACACAAAATCTCACAATTTACTAGATTGCGTTGTTTTTTAATTCTTAATGGTTTAGCTGCTATAAGTGTCTAAAAGTGAAGAGCTGGTGAAAAATGTTCATTTGACTATCCTAATTTGGCCAAAAAGTAGGACTTGTTATTGTGGACTAGCCCTAATATATCTACAATTTATTATATCATCTGAGGATCTTAAAATGGACCCAAAAAAGTGAGGGCTTTCATTAGATCATTTCATGGTCTAGCAAGTTTTCAATAAAAAGCTTTAAAAAAATTAGAAGTATTTGTGCACCCTAACAGAGACAATGTGGGGGGATAGGAAGGAGTTTTAAGTGGACTGTAGGAGCAGCCAAGAGTTTTTATATGTTGACGAAGAAAATCACAAAGAAACCTATTTTAGAACTTCCAAATGTCCATAAGTATTTCAGGCAGATTATGATGCTAGTGTAGGTGCCTTAGGAGTTTTTTTAACTATTGAGTCAGGAAAATAAGCTCATTGCCTATTTTAGTGAGAAGCTTAATGATGCCAATAAAAAAGTATTATGTCTATGATCAAGAGTTTTCTGCTATAGTTCAGGCTTTGAAGAAATGGAGACATTATTTGGTGTCAAAAGAGTTTGTTTTATACACACATTATCAAGTCATGTAGTATCTAAAGGCACTTCAAATGGGTTGAATTTTTGCAAAGTTGTACTTTTATCTTGAAGCACAGGAATGGAAGGTCAAACAAAGTTGAAATGCCTTAAATAGAAAGCAAAATTTGTTGACGCAAATGAAGATAGAGGTTATTGGGTTTGATGAGCTCAAAAGTTTGTAACATGAAGATCCAAACCTTGCAAAGTCTTAGAGAACTTGCTTGGAACTTTTTATTTTAAATAGGAATAAATGATATGATTTCTTAATCCAAGATGGGATATTGTTAGAGGAAGCTAGTTGGGCATTACATGGAGTTTTATGAGAGAGAACATGATCCAGGAGAAGCACAGTCGATTATTGACTAGACACTTTGGTTAAGATAAGACCATTGCTCTTATTAGCAAAATTATTATTGGCCACAGTGATAGGAAGATGTGAAGAAGTTTGTACTAAGTTGCAAAGTATGCTAGATGGCAAAAGGAGTATGTCTGCACACCAGGCTATATCAACCATTAACCATACCAGAAAGACCATGGGAAAATATCAACATGGATTTTGTTCTTGGTCTATCAAGTACACAAAGAGGACACGACTCAATATTTGTGGTGATTGATAGATTTTCAAAGATGGCACATTTTGTACAATGTCAAAATACTAATGATGTTGTTCATATTGCAAAATTGTATTTTCAGGGAGGTGGTAAGACTACATCGTCTACCGAAGAGTATAGCTTCAGGCATGGATACCAAATTTGTTGGGTACAAGTATGAAGGGCCTTATGGAAGAAATTAAAGATTAATTTGAAGTTCAGTTCTATGCAATATTCACAAACTAATGAGCAAACAAAAGTACTGAATGGGAGTTTGTGCAACCTATTGATATGCTTAGTAGGAGAAAGGCCCAAGGGATGGGATTTGATTTTGACACGTGAAATTTGCTGACAACAATTTTGTCAATATGAGTACTGGTAATTTCCTATTCTAGATTGTCTATGGGAGTTGCTCGACGAATGCTTCTAAGTTGAAGAAGATAGAGAAAGGAGAAAAGAACAGTGCAGATGCTAAATACTTTGCAAAACACATGAATAACTTGCACAAAATAAGAAAGCACGTTAGAAAGATGAATTTTCAGTACAGCACAAAGACAGATCAGAAGCGAAAATTCAGAGAATTTAATGTTGATAATGAAGTTATGTTTCATCTGAGGAAAGAAAGGTTCCCTTTGGGAACATATTAAGTTAAAAATAAAGAAGTTTAGAGAATGGAGGATTGTAAAGAAACATGATTCTAGGAATGCATAGGAAGTGGAGTTACAAAGTGAAATTAACATATCACCTCAACATTGTTGATTTGTCAGAGTATAACGAAGGAGGCATTGAAGAGGGACCAATAGAAGCATATTGGAGTATTCCGGCATCTAATCCTGATACAGAAGAGAGAGAAGAAATTTTGGACAGCACTGTGGGCAGAAGTACACGAAGGGGGCAGCATGAAGAATATCTGGTTAAGTGGAAAGGAAGGCCAATTGAAGATTTATCATAGTTGTCTAAAGCAGACATTCACTAGTTTGGTTGTCCTCTAGGATTAGAGATGTGACAAGTCACTTCTCAAATTAGCCTAGGTGTTTCATGCAGGAGCATCTAATGGTATAAGGGTGATCTTGCAACACCCAAAACAAAATTGCATTTAACTTTTTTATAGGTTTCTTTAGTTGTTTTGAAGCCCATGGTGACACTTCAGAGCTGTAGGACAGAATTCTGAAAAACTCAAAATTATCACCTGCTATATTTAGCAAGATAGCATATACGAACATGCAAGTCAGTCCCTATAGGCCAAAATCATGAAAAATGGTGTGTGCAATGAAGGTCTGTGTGGATTTGAAGGTCTTCATTTGGACTTGCTAGGGGCTTTGCCCCTCAACCCCACCCTATATCGCAATAGGGAATACACCATGGGCAGTGCCCCTAGACCCCCACCAAACACATTTGATACATTTTGTCGTTATATTTTGCACTAAATTTATGTTTTTATGTTTTGTCAAAAATTGAAGTGTTTTTAGTATTTTACATTGTCAAATATTTGAGCCCAAGTCTGCTAAGTATAACTTAAAGTACCAAATGTGTAGAGTATGTTCGTAGAGCACGCAGCTGTAATCATTACAAGAAGCAATCATTGTATTTGTAACTACCCATAACTTACTGGGATGTAAAGAATTTCACTTGTTTTGGGTGTCATATGGCAATGAATAGCAAACCATGCAACGATACAGATACATACGTGGTCCATGTATGAAGCATTTGAAGGGTTGTCATATTAACATTTGTATCAAATATAGGGATACACATTTTTAGGTGCATTGAGGGTGTATCTAGTAAGATGTTTTAGTGCTATTTTCTGGGTTTCCAAAAGTATTGTAATGTATTACCACTTTTGCATGTCATAGTTTCATATAGATGGCATCATCTTTCAGCTATAATCTTTTTAACTTGTTTTCATTCAATTCAATATGTAGAATAAAGACATAGCTTAGACACAAAGTTATTGTAGCCACTTACTTTTATTTATTGCCATGTATTGCAACAGCTAGCATAGCCTCATCCTCTCTCTCTTTCTGATTTGATACTCTAAAACGACTCGTTAGAAACACATTTTTTTTAACAGTATACCAATCCTGGCAATGCAACTGAATTATACGACAATGTTGGGATACATTAGAGAATGGATTGCCTCCAGTAGAGGATCGTCCCATTGAAGAAAGATTCTACTCTGATTGATTGAACTACCAAATTAGTTTATGTGGTACAAAGACAATGGCAGCATTATGCATATGCTGTTCATCTAACTGTAAGGACATTATGCTAAAATCTTAGTTTTATTTACTGATTCTCCAGTCCAATTGAAAGGAAGGAACTGATACTTAAAGCTACCCAATAGTCTTTCCTTTGCTTATAGAATGATGATTTTCTATTAGTCTCGAAATGAACAAAACAATTCATTAATTATATAGCGAGTAAACCAAGCACGATTTAAATAAGGAAAGATTTAGATCCATACCAGAATACGTCAAAAAGGAACTGGCATTCTATTTGACAAATAAGACGTTACCCTTTATCTACCTTATTGTGCAAACCTTTTTTAATGCAATGCTATTTTGAAATGCATGAGTACAGATCCCATGTCGTTGTCCAAGTAGGAGTATGAGACTTTGCACAAATGACAGAGGAAGACTCAACTGAGAGTTAGTTGTTCAAGATTACTGGCCTTGAGCAAATTGAGTTGTAGTCCATAGTCCATCATTTACCAAGTCCAGCAGACATCTTTCAAGGATACTAGAGTTGCTTGATCATAAGACTAGCCCAAAAGTTGTGGTCCTAATGCTTGGAAAGTGTGAGATAATCTAAATGTCTTCATGAACTATGTATGGGAATTATCTTCCAAATTTTATTTCCACAAACTCTGTATGGAAATTATCTTTCAGGTTTTATCCCCACAAACAATGTATAGAAATCGTGATATCTTCTAAATTTAATATTTCTTCTTATATTCATCCAATGTTCAGAAGTCTACTTGTGACACAGAGCTACATTTCTTCTTACAATCCAAGATTTCTATTATATTTTAATAAGATGGTCTGTTTTTATAAGCCATAAACGATCAAGGAGAGTAAAGAAAAACTGTCCCAACAACATCTGGTTGATGAAGAAAGCATAAATAGTGACCATACACTATGGAAATGTACAGTCGATGTTTCCTATTTATTTTTATGAGATGTCACAAATATAATACCCACAAAAATATACAGTAATCCAATTATCTTGCATGCAAGAGCACACATTAAGATAAACAAAAACTACATTGTCTAGGACATTCAAATCTGGCTCTTAACTTGAAAAAGAAAATGTGCCTGCCATGTAAGATTGCCGTGCTTACCATTTCCATCACAATTAGTACAAACTATGCTTCCCTTAGTTGGAGGAGTACTCTCAGCAACCTGAGAAGGATCATTCATGACAATGGCCCAAAATTAAACATACCAATGTAAAACTGGAGAATGGAAACAATATTATTATATTTGAAATACAACGTCCCCTTAATTTTCATACATCCTATGATTAGCATGTACTATCAAGCCTGAAAATATATACTTCGTCTTTTGAAGGAAAATTATCTTAGCAAAATAGGTTGACGATTTTGAAAGTTTTCAGCTACTCTATTTCTTGAATGTAAACCTTATAAAAGAATAGTTAATTCTATGAATGATAAGTGTTTTCCTTGATTAATGTAAGTCAAATAGCCCAATGCATGGTGTATTCCAATCCATGAAGATCTACCATACCTGAACTATTAGATCTAAACAAAGCATGGAAAATTTATGCAAGATACTAATATTTTTTTTAAAAAAGTGACAAAATCTTAAGGTCATTTCATTCAAAATTTTGAAGCAAAATGTTAAGGAAATATTTTGGTCCCCAGCTAGTCAGCACACCCAATTGGTATACCGTATACGTGATCCCCTCGCATTGACAATACAATTTTCCTTTTTACCTCTGGATAGTTTAAATATTATTTTCCTTAGTATTGAACGGATTTTGAATGTAACTTAGTTTTCTATTCTATAATTTCAGGACCTAGAATCATGAAAGTGTACATCTCCTGCATATTGTAATTTCGATTTTGCAAGTCTGGCCCATTAAATTCCAAGATAAAGAGTAATATTTAATAAAGAAAAAAATGGAACTGTTCTTAAAAAAATTCATCAAACACACAAAAGAATTTGCCAGATCTGATAGAGAACCAAAGCACTCAATCATTTTTATGTAATATTAAGTAATAGGTTAAACTACTCTTCATCTCTAGGATAATAAATCACTGTGATGAGTAGGCAGATTTGCATGAAAAGAGCATCAAGTGCAAGAAAAATATTGATGAATTTGCCCTTTTGATAAATCCATAAGCATCTATTATCTTTAATCCAAATGTTGCATTGAATAGTTGATTTATAAAGGACATAATACATATGCCTTAAAATTTAGAAGAGAAGCTTCTTTCAAGTCAAACATAGCTTTAGCCAAAGGATCAAGTTCCAAAACGAACACAACCCACTCTTCATTCCTTGCTCTTAAGATAATTTATTGAATCCAATACCATTAAGGAATTTGCTTCATGCATGAATCTCCTCTTTGTCACCATAAAGACAATAAATTAACAGCAGGAGAAAAAACCCAAACAAAAATGTAGAAAGCAATTGCCTATCTGCATCCACCATAAAAAAAATTAACACCATAACAAAACCATGAAAATTTTCACTACGACGTTATTTTTACAAGTCCGCTTTAGCAGGCTTTACAAGAAGCTTTGACCTGGACCAAACAGTCGCAAGAAACTGTGTCAACTAATTCAATTGTCTGCAGGTAACAGTCACAAGACTCAACTCCGGAAAAATCAGCCCCATTTGCTGGAAAATGCAAGACCACAATACACCCAACCAATCTCAGAAGAAGCATGAGGTTTATCATTGTTAAACATTTGTCATGGGTAAAAGCCTCATGAGTTTCCACAGCTGGAAGGTGTTCAGAAGGGAAAAGAGATCAAGAATGCAGATGAACTTGACATAAATAAAGATCTGGTGCTTTTGCAAGTTATTGATGTCAAAGGTTGATGATCAAAGTTGTATGAATGACAGAGTATTACTCAGAGTAACAGAGAATTTGAATAAGCTACTTGGTTGTCTACTCGAACTACTTGCTTGCTTGATCGAGCTGCTTGGTTGTCTGGTTGAGCTACCTAGTTGAGCGCTCGAGCTGCTTAGGTGTCTGCTTGAGCTGGTTGGGTGTCTGCCTAAGCTGGCTGCTTGTCTACTTGTGTTGCTTGCCTATATATTGTCCATGCCAAGTCAGTTTTTATGCCATGTCAGCATTGGAATCAAATTAATCTCTTATGGGCTGCATTAGTTTTAAAAATAAAGTTTTGGACCGTATATCTATTTGTGGAGGAAATTACAAAGGCTGTGGCAGTAAGGAGTATGACAGAAAATATGAACGACGTCAGAAATTAAGAGTGACTATTTTTGGTGCCATGGCTTCAAACGATTCTTTTGCGAGTGAGTCGGGCAGCTTAATCCATCTGTATGTAACGTTTCTGAAGTAAAAAAAAGAATCAGAATTTGGTGTTATGTATTCCTGAATTAGATATCTACGAATTCAATAAACAGAGCTGGGACTTCTCAAACATGTGTGCCGTGCTGCATTAACTTTTATTAGCAGGAATTGTTTTTGTTTGCTTGTAATTGTGATTCACTGTTTTGTATCACCATGTGAAGATGTGTAGTGAGTGGTAAGTGGCAATCAAAGACGTGTTACATTATGATGCACTGCTACAGTATTGTACAGAGTGGAAGATGTGAGGAAATTAAATATAAAAACACAGCTTCAGTTTTAAAAGGGAAGATGGAACGATATTGTGAAGCTTTTTTTTTGCAGGTGATGTGGCTGAAAATCAGAATCGAACAAGAATATTGACTGTGTGTTGATGATTGTAGCTGGGCACTTTTGATCGATGGGAAGAATCCTGTGATGTCAACTATTAATGACTGGGCTGTGAAACGTTGAACAAGGAAGAGATTTGAATGAAATAAAAAATTGATATTTCTAAACATATTGTGCTCTTTGAATGATAGAATTGAGTGTGTAGAATTTGTAGTGTGTTTTTTTGTGTGAAGAATCGAATATGCATTATGGGAATCGAACATGCAAGTGTGTCAAGTATGTTGATTGAGTCGAGCATGGTAATGGAGTTTGAATCAGATGTATCGATGAAAAAGATAAGAGTATTATGGTGTGGATTTGCTTTATGGCTGTTAGTTGTGTGTAGGTTTTCAAAACTCCAATTCATTCTTTTACTGAAGAATAATGTGCTGTTCCTGTGTATTTCAGATTAAGGAGTTGTCTTAGATTCAATGATTTTGAGTTGATGCTCAATTGAGGTTGGTGCTTCAGTTGTTCGGGGTTGGTGCTTCGAGGAGAGTCGGTACTACCTGTGAGTTGGCGTTTACTTATGTAATCTGGGTTGGTGCTTGAGCTGTTCAGGGTGGGTGCTTCGAGGAGAGTTGGTGATACTTGTGAGTTGGCATTGACTTATGTAATCTGGGTTAGTGCCCATTTTGTTAATGAAAGCTATTGTGTCTCGTGGTTTATTACCCAAACAGGTTTTCGACGAGAAATTCGCTGTTTGCGTCTTGATGGTTGTTCTCTTTATGTTTTATGTGGTTTCATGCATTTCAGAGTTTAAAAGTTTTGAAATATTGATTCACCCCCTCCCCCAACCTCTTAGTATTTCCTGTGTGCTCTTCAATTGGTATCAAAGCAAGGTGCCTTTGAAAATAGACCTTAAATTGTCAGAGGTTGATCCTGATTGCTCACATGGGTTCTCATGAAGGTCTGGCTATGAACAAAGCACCTTTATTTGATGGCTCCATGCATTTTGGAGTGTACAAATGCATACTTATCTGAGTTCACTTGGTTTTGATGTATGGAATAGTGTGAAGACTGGCTACACAATTCCTCCAACTCCAACAGATGCTAATGAAAAGAATAATTTTGAAAATAATGCAAAATTCATGAATGCAATCTTATGTGGCTTGTTAGAGACAGAATTTGTGAAAGTCAAGCATTGCAATACAACTAAAGAGATTTGGGAGAAACTTCAGAAATCATATGAAGCAAATGATAAGGTTAAGAAGGCAAAGCTTCACACTAATAGAAGAAATTTTGAAAGTCTCAAGATGCAGGAAGATGAAATGAGTAGATGAAGTTGTTTACTCTACTAAGGGTTGAGAAGTCCACAATAGTTCAGAAAATTTTAAGGTCTCTTCCTTTGCGTTTTGATGCAAAGGTTTCAGTGATTGAAGAGATGAAAGAACTTGATAAGTTGACTATTGATGAGCTACATGGCATTCTAACAGCCTATGAGATGAGAACAAACTATGATTCTTCATCCAAAAGGGAGGCAGCCTTCAAAGTTTCGATGAAAGGAAAAGACAAGGAGTGTGTATCTAGTGAAAGTGCTGATGAAGAATCTGATTCTGAAGAGGCACATTTTGTGGGGAAGTTGAAGAAAGGTACAGGTAAATATAAAGGCAAAATGTCTTTCAAGTGCTTTGATTGTGGTAAGGTAGGACATTTTGCAGCTAAATGCGCATATGCAAAAAGTGAGGACAGCAATTATGAAAAGAAGCCTGAGTACAACAAGAGGTTTAAGGGAAAAGAGAAAAAGTTTCAGAAATCCAAAAAGAGTCTATATTCAAAGGAAGAAAGTAGTTTATCCAATATTAGTGATGAAGAGTCTTTGAGTGAAGAGATATTGTTCATGGCCATAGAAGAAGTACATGATGAAGATCAAGAACATGAAGATCACAATGATGAAGGAGGAGAAGTAGATCTTGAAGAGGAGCTAATAAGTGCTTTAAATGAAATCAAAAGACTTACGAAGAAAAATCAGAATTTGAAGTTGCTGCTACAAGAAGAGAATGAGGCAAAAACCAAGACATCTCAAACTAGTGGAGAAGCAGGGGAATTGATAGATGATTTGAAGATTCAGGTTGAAGAAGCAAAGAAAATAGAAGAAATCAGAAAACAGCTCAAGCTCAAGGAAGAAAACTGTGAAAGACTTGAAGCTGAAATTGTGTCGCTTAGAAAGTTGGATAAGTCTTTGACACATTGGAATCATGAGAAGATAAATCAAAAAAATCTCATGTCCTTGGACAAAATCATTGGCTCATAATGATCATTTAATGATAAAGGTGGAATTGGTCTTGAAGAAGGTCAAATCTCTAAGTCTACAAAAGAAGAACAACAGAAGACAAACGTTGATAACACAGGATTCAACATCAAAAATAAAAAATAATGCTTTCAAGAAGCCTCCTATCACAAGACAAGCATGCATGAACAGGTTCAATAATTCTTTCTTTCATGGTTACTGTTTCTCTTGCAATTATTTTGGACACGAGGCAATCAACTGCAGAATGTTTGCAACAAATGATTTCAGACTTGTGGGTAGGAATTCTTTTGCTCCTCCAAGGAGCGACAATGCTATAAGCTATAAATGTGATAATTTTGGTCACACTGCAAAAGATTGTAAAAGTGGTATGGCAGATTTCTCTAAGCAGAACAAGAAGGCTGAAAAAGAGGACAAGGCAGAGGAGGTTGCTAAGGTTTGGAAAGAGAAAGAAGTGTTAGTGGAATCTCTGATTGTGCAAACAGCTTCTCTTACACAAAACGAAAAAGAAAAATGGTATATTGACAGTGGTTGTTCTAGGCATATGACTAGAGACGAGCAAGTTTCTCACTCTCAAATGCACTAATGGAGGTAAGGTAAGATTTGCAGGTAATACATCTACAAAAATCAAAAGTAAAGGTACACTTGTTTTGGATAATGGTGAGACAAAAGTTCAAAATGTCTTATATGTAGATGGTCTGAAACACAATCTATTAAGTGTGGGTCAATTGTGTGATCAAGGACATAGTTTAGTTTTTAATTCAGATTGTTGTGAGATTACAAAAGGTGGTAAACATATTGTTGATGCAAGTTGTCATTGAGATTTTGAAACCCAATGACAACTTCACCATGCATTATAGATGTTGTTCAGATCCTGAGACCCAACCAACACATCCCTTGCCTCCTTCATATGTCATCGGGTCTCTAAGACCCGATGATAGGTCCCCTTTGCACATTTGCAGTCACGTCTTGAAGACCCAACTGAATACAATCTACCATGCGCTCATGTAATTGGGACTTGGAGACCCAACTACATTCTAGTATTGTTGTTCACGTGCAATTAGGTCTTGAAGACCCAATTACATGTCAAACCCTCTCCACACTTACAATTTGAGTTTTGAGACCTGAATTGCAACTCTTCCATAGTCATTTTTTCTCCCTACTTGCATTTTCGGAGTTTTTCTCCAATGTCGCTTGGTTTTTGTCAACTTCTTGTCCAACTCTCAAAACACTCCATTCCATTGCTGCTCCAACATTCCAAATGTCATCATCCACATACTCGAATCTAAAGACATCAAAACATAGGCCATCTTGAAGCAACATAAAGACCTTAGATAGAGGATGATGTTATTGAAGTTGTGTCTCTAGACACTTAGATTAATTTTAGTCATGCAATATGTAATCTTGTTTTGTCACATTACATGTAAAGTTGAAAGATGTAATTACATGTGATCACATTACAAGTCAAAATAGAATAGAACTGTAATGTGAAATAAGTCAAAGTTAGTGAAATCTCTCCCTTCTTTTTCTCATAGCCTCTCCTCTATAAATATGAGGGAGCTCATTGTAAATAAGAATCTTTTGGCAATGCAACAAAATTCTGTCAATTTGAAAAAGCACTCTAAAACTTTAATTTTAAGGTGTAAATCAAATTGCAATCAATAAAAGAGTCAAGTTGCTTTCAATCTTTGTGTTGGAGCAAGTTTTTATGTGACGACATTATCCGGAGTTGATTGTGAGCATTGTAAGTTAACTAAAAGGGATTTAAACCCAATTTTGTAGTCTTTGAGTTGCTTATTGAGTTTAAAGAATATGTTATGTTTTCAAACTTGATTTCGTAGTCTTTGAGTTGCTTATTGTGTTTGAAGCCAGTGTTATATGCTCAAACTAGAGATAACTTGTAGTCTTTGAGTTGATTTTATCTTCTATGTTTGTGTCATTAAGGTGTAGTGTACATTGGAGTCTTTGAGCTACACAGACATTCCACCTTTGTTCTTAAATTCAAATAAGTCATGGAAAGTCCTTGAGCTTTCGTGAGCTTCTTGGTTACTAACTTTTCTAGATTGTATTTGAAAGATTGTTGTCAGGAAGGATCATCTATTTTGAAGAAAGGGAATATGATGAAAGATAGAACACCTATTTTGAAAGAAGAAAATATGATGAAAGTAACACCCTATTGATTAGCTTAGTGTACATAATCTTAGATACTAGTTAGTGTTAGTTGTTTTCAATAGCAATAAGCAGGGGGAGCCTCCCCTAACAAAGAGAAGAGACTATGTCTCACACATTGTAGTTGAAACTACTACTTTGCAATTAGTTGAATCGAGTCGGTTGCAAAATATTCACCCAATAGTTTTTGGCAACTTTGTTGGGGATACGATACACATTCAAAAGCCTCAGTTTTTGCTTGAATTATACCAGAATCCTTTTCATTGTATATTTTTTTATTGTAGTTTGTCAAGCCTTCACCAAGGACATATAAAATGGTTGCCAAGGTCCTTGGGGAAATGCTTTTGGTCCTCTAAGTTTGATACCACCCATACATCCTCTTCCTCACAGCTCGCGGAAGCACTTTCCCAAATTCTATGGCAATGGCAAGCAACATCCCGATGAACGCATCAAGGCTTTCTACATTGCATATGGAGTTCTGGGAGATGAACATGAAGATGTCTTTGTGAGACTGTTCATTGAGAGTCTACAAGGAATTGTTGCACACTAGTTCTTCAATCTTGCACCACAAACTATCACCGATTGGGACACACTCAGATCAAAGTTTGAAGAAAGATTCAAACCAGCTGAAGATGATCATCCCTTACTGGCTCAGTTGACACAAATGAAGGACTCATACGAGCCAATGCAGGAATATATGGCCAAATTCAATAAGTTCACAAACAAGAATTGTAATCGTTGCTAAGCCTACACCGGAAAATCTAAAGTGCTTCTTCATCAATGCTCAATTGGATGAGGTGGGTTTTTTATTAAGAAGAGCAACCTCAGCTAATCTTGCAGCTGCACAAACTTTGGCAACAGAGAGATTGAGGATGATTTGATTCTTGCTAGGAAAATAAGAAGTCCTTTGGAGTCATCTTCAATCAACAAATGGTGCAAAGGTTGGCTAATGAATTGTTGGCTCTTAAGAAGCAGATAGCTCAAGGTTCATTCTCAAATCCTCACAAAGGCATTCCAAGGAGAACCTACCCAAATATTGCTTATGATTATGCTGCAAGGAATCAAAACAAGCTTCTCCCACCATTAAAGAAGGTTGCTCTTGAGGCACCATCAACAAATGCAGTAATGAGTGACTTTGAATCTGAACAAAGTGATCTTTCTAATCTCTTCCAGGTGAAGGAAGCGGACATAGATGACAACTCTCATATCTAATCCGTGCATTATCAAGAACCTATTGAACAAAAAACTGAAACTATGCAAGATACCTTGGGGGATAAAAATCAAGAGGTTGATGAAGGTTACTTTGCCATGGTGTTGGTAAATGAGGACAATCATGTCTTGAGTTGTGAAAAGATGGACATGGGGGAAGGTATCAATCAAGATGAAAAGAATGCATTTATATTTCAAGGTCATGAAATTGAACATATTGTGCATGAAGGAAATACCAACGAAATTGATGAAAACCTTTTCACAAACATAATAGAGGAGTTTTGTTCAAGTCTTGATAACAACTCTCCCAAATCTGAAGTTGGTGAACGACATGATGAAGCAAGCAATATAGACGTGTTTTCACCTGAATCACATGAGGTTGTGGTAGAGGTTCCAGTCGGTAGGAAGAGTTTTGATTTTGTCTTTTCAAGGGATTGCCAATAAGACGTCTAGTTTGGTTGGAATTCAGGAGGTAATTGAAGAGCACAATTGTACCTGAGCATGAAGATACAGTTGACAATAGAAATGTAGATGCATTTGCAGTTGAGCAAGAGCAATATGGATTACTTGATTCACTTTGGAGCAGTAGCATGTATGTTTTGTTTGAGGAGGTAGGAGAATTTGTTCATTTCTTCCAAAAAGCAGTGCATCAACTCATGGTACCACTGTTCGTGCTTCATCTGTGCCTGGCAGTCCACAATTGTGTAAAGCATGCAATTTTGTTGAAGAAAGGCAACTACTTTGGAGAACCCGTCGATGGTTTAATCTGAAGAAGTTCTCGTTGTTGGTTAGTCTAGGGTAGGTTAGATTCCCTTTCCAATAAGTACATTTGCACAAGGTCGAATCTTGTTTCTGTGGGTTGTTTAGTCAGTCGTGTCATCCTTTTTGTCTTTAGTGTCTTTTGTTGCTTGACTTTGTAACCCAGTGGATGGATGAAGGCACATAGAGTTCTAGATTCTACTCCCTTAAATCGTTTTCACGACCTAAGGAAGCTCCCCAATCAGAGCCAATTGTTGTCCTCGATTTTCGCTTGGTAAGAATCAAGGGATAACACTAAGAAATTTGCCCGTTTTGTGGCTTGTCTCCTAGCCATGCTTTCGAGGTCATTGGCATGGCCTTGTAGTGTCCTCATAGTTTCAAACCCCAACCTACAAGTGGTTTTCCTTAGCAATCAGATGTAGTCGAGTCTTTGAGACCTGATTACAAGTTTGGCCTAGCATTAACACAGTGCAATCAGGTCCTGAAGACCCGATTGTAAGCTTTGCAAACAGTTTCTATGTATGGTCGGCGGTCTAAGACCTGATTACATGCATTGGCATGCATGTCATTTGCAATTCATATGTCATCAGAGTTTTCAGACCCAATGACATGTTGCCTTACATGTTTGCAGATGTGGTCGAGGTCCCAAAACTCGATCACACGTTTCCTTGCATCGACTATATGTAATCGAGGGTTTGATTCCTAATCAAAAGTTTGAGTGCAATCACTATGTCACATCTCAGAGGCAGGTCGGACCGAGTCCTTATACCTGCTTTCCATATCACACTTCACATGTCATTGAGATTTTGAAACCCAATGACAACTCAATCGTGCATTATAGATGTTGTTCGGATCTTGAGACCCAACCAACACATCCCTTGTCTCCTTCATGTGTCATCAAGTCTCTAAGACCCGATGACAGGTCCCCTTTGCACATTTGCAGTCGGGTCTTCAAGAACCAACTAAATACCATCTGCCATACACTCATGTAATCAGGTCTTGGAGACCTATCTACATGCTAGGATTGTTGTTCACATGCAAACGGGTCTTGAAGACCCGACTACATGTCAAACCCTCTGCACACTTGCAATTCAAGTTTTGAGACCCGAATTGCAAGTCTTCCATGCTTAGTCGTTTTTGTCTCGCTTGCATTTTCAAAGTTTTTCTTTGACATCACTTGGTGTAATGTCCTCATTTCGGACCTGAAGACCACTAGAATGGATAAATGATAAAATAAGTTTTAATTAAAGATTTAAACTTATTTATAAAATGAGCAATTAACTACAAGGAGTAGGTTGCAATCGATTTGAGAAACAAATACAAGAAAGATAAACATTCAACACCAGGAAGAATCTTTAGGTGATATGTATCGACTCTCGAGTATCTAATGGATTATTTGGAAGTGTTAATATTAATGGCAGCACTCAACATCATTGTTAATAACATTAAGGACCCGACCATGTTCCATAAAGATGAAGACCCTTAGAAAACAACGGCTATGAACATCATGCCCTAATTCATGATGAAAGGAGAGATCAACTCTATTGATACAGCTAGTATTATCCTTACAAGACAAGTGTCGGCAATATATATATTAATATATATAGACACACACACACACACACATAGATATAGATATAGATATATATAAATTATATTCAGGTGCTGGTACGAAGAGATTATGACCATCAACATATGATAAGAATCTTTAAGACTAACCCGTACTGGAATTAAGTATAACAAGAAAGAGATGGAAACGGCAACCTACATCACTATTGATATTGATGATTAAGAGGAAACAAGATAGCGATCGATAATAGATCAGCAACGACTATTGACAATGCTAGAAGCATATGATTTGAGAGGAAATTACATAGGCAGAAAAATCACAGGGGAAGTCAATGTGATGAATAGCTAACAACATAACTTTGTCGGTTCACTAATTAGTCCCAACAATGATATGATTAAAGGATACAATGCTTAGAGGTTAAAAAAACATATCATTGGATTTATTCATATACGATTATATAAGTCGACAAAAGTAGCGAACATAGGAGACAAATTGATAATTGGATCAATTAAAAATAACAACAATTATCGTATCGATCATCCAGCATGGAGGAAATATCATTAATTCCTAAAGAGGCAATTAATTAGTGAATGGTTACGATTTGGTTTCAAAGAGCGGTCAAGGAATATTGACCAAGGGAAGAGTTGACGTATGACAGCAATACTTAATATGAAGTATTCTTTGTAAACCGATTGTTGTCAACGGACGTTTCTCTTATCCATTCAAGAGTTGCAGCCATTTGATTGGTAAGGTATAATAGGAAGATCCTAGATGTCAATTCAGGATCATCAAATAGGAACTATTATAAGAATCGAAAATAGGAATTGATACTTACAATCAGCAAATAGGAGTTTTGCTGATTAGATCAAGCAAACAGCAGATTATAAAACAGATCGTCTCTATACAAAATATAAATTATGTGCTTATCATATAATAATCAGAACCATCTACAGCCAAGTTGAGCTAGAGAGTTACACAAAGTAACTTCTCTTGGACTTGGTGTAGAAATGACCCAAGACAAAACCCCCCTTCCTCTTACCCTTATTATGTTAAAGAACCTAGATACTCTTATATATCATTTTATGTTTTTATATATGTTTTATACAAGAGAGAAGGGGACATTACAAATGATATCAAAGCATAATCCTGCCACCCTATGAAAGATAGTTGATGCAATCCTATCAACGCAAAAAAGGAATAACTGCCATGGCTGAGCAATTAGCCTTCATGGAACAAACTAATGAAAGATTTGAAAGAACCAATCAATCAATCCTCCAAGCTATTCAAAGCATGAACAATAATAACCATAATGAGAGACCATTACAAATTCAGGGAGAACACTCATTCAAATCATTTTGAATATGAACATTCAACCCAAAGTTCCATCCTTAGGCTGACCATGCCTTCATTCCTACCAAGAGAAGAACCCATTGAGGAAGAAGAGGAGCCAATCACAGGGAATGTAGTGGATCTTACACAAATGTATGCTACATTAGACCCTGAAGTACAAAGAAGTATAACCTTTAAGGAATGTTATGAAGTCGAAACAGGAGCTAACCCAATTAGGAGAAAGAATCATTTTGGCAAAGACCTTAAATCAAGGATAAATAAGAAGACCCTACCATGTTTTAATGGTTTCGAGAAGTTCACTGCGCAATCATTGGTCCAGAAACTTGACACCTATCTATCCCTCAGCCCTATGACCGAGGAAAATTCTATTAAGCTTATCATACTCCACCTAGCTGGGATAGCCCACGATTGGTAGCATCATGGCATCATCACTCAAGGCCACCGAAATATAACCACCTATACTGAATTCACTCAAAAACTCATTACTAGATTTGACCACAAACATCCTGAATGGTACTTCAAGGAACTAACACAACTTAGGCAACACGGAACCGTGGAGGATGTTGCCAATGAATTCCAAAAATTATTAGTCATGGTTCCTGACCTCTCCCAAAGAAGACTCACCTACTTATTTATTGAAGGACTTAAGGAATCAATTAAGAATATGGTGAACCCCTTTGAACCACAAACTATGGGAGAAGCAATACAAAGGGCTACGAAAGTTGAATCAAACTCTTCAAAAGAAAAAACCAAAACTCCCTCATTTAAGGCACAACATAAGCATGAAGGGCCAAAAAAAGATAATAAAGGAAAACCGTGTTATTTCTGCAAAGAACAATGGAGTAAAGGGCACCAATGCCAAGACAAGGAAGCCTTCAAAGACGAATCAATGAAGAAAGGCTAATGCTTCATATACAAAGAACCATGGGGACGTGATCATTAATGCAAAAGAGGACAAATACACAAAATAGAAGAAGCTTCTAATGAGGAGATAAATGAAATCCCTAGCAAAAGAGCAAGGATCGATACAAACAAGTCATAGAACCCCAAATCATTATGAAAGAGAGGATAAGTTAAGAAATATGGAAGACACATCACCATTAAGAAGACAACGCATGATAACTAAGCACTTACTGAAACCTACTGACAACAAAGAGTTGAGAATGACTTAAAACGTTGTCTGCACAAATCAGATAAAGGAAGGTTAGAAGAAGATATGTTTGATCTTCAACATAACCCTTTGTTTGAAATTGAAGTAGGCACAACTTATGACAACCCACTATTTGAGTTAAATGAAGAGGTCATTTTGAAATCTCACAAAGGCGAAGATGAACAAGTTTTGGGATACCTTGGAACAATAGGACAAGCCCTAACAATGTTATCACTAAACATTCTTCAATCAAACTTTATGAGATTGTAATTCAGAATTGGATTCTTTCCTTTTGACAGAATTCAAATGCTGACTGTTGGAGTTTCATAAAGAGAATGTAATGTCCCCTTTCTAGCACAAGTTGTTTGAGCTTGTCGTTAGCCTATTTCTCTATGGTCCCATAGGCTAACGCATAAAAGGGACTTAGAGGCCATTTCGCCTAGGCAATTTTGATTGCAATACATTCCAAGGTGATCTAAGGCAGTTTCAAGTACACTTACTATTTATGATTCTATAGTGTCATTATAGGCATGTTGGACTTCCAGTTGCAATGGCTTGTCAATGGTAAATTGGTAATATCAACAAGATCATTTATTTATCATTGATATAATTTATTATATTATTATGCGATAATAAAGTTATTTTATAAAATTAAATTTAATTATTTAACTTTATTAATGCATAGTCTATAGTTTGTGGGAAATATTTAATTAAATGGCCCTCTTTATTCTATAATACATGGGAAGTATAAATAAAAGTTATTGCAAACTTAAGTGAAGGAAAATCATGTTACACGGCATGGAAATATTAAAGAAAAAACAATTGCAATAAAATAGGGTCCGAAAAAGCAGCCGCAAGAAAATAGGGGCGGAAAAGCAAAAATCCCGAAATTATAGGAAAGAGCAAAAATTTGATTTTGTTTATCCCACATTGTCAAGGTGAGTGGTTGAGCTCTTAGAAAGTGTTATAAATGATATTGAAGAGCTCTCTTTCAGCATGCTTGGATAATATACGAAAATTGGTGAAATTGCGGAGATTTTCTCTTGTGAGCTTGGAGGACGAAATCCCTCTATGCTGACATTCTTCTCATTGTTGCAAGACACAGTCAGGAGGATTGGAATTCAAATTTGCAAGGTAAAATCTATTGCTATTTCTTCTAGTTGCTGAGATTAAAGTTGCCAAGCAAGGGTTTGATTTTGATAGTATGAGCTGAAAGTTGTGATTGAAGAATCTAGAATCAATCTGCTGTTTGGTGCACATTAATCACATTATTTACATCAAGAACAAGCTTCCATACAGGTTAGAGACCAGTTAGAAGTGTTGTACATGCTGAAGTGAGACATAACTTTATATACAAGCCGTACATTGTTAATGTTTTGGCCTTTACGGCAAAGATCAACGCATTGGACAAAGTGGCAATAATAATAATTAATATATTGGATATATTATTGATATATTTAATTATGATAAAATCGGTTGAATAATAATAATAAATATAAAAGGTTATATTTATTATTAAGGATTGATTTTAAAAATTAAATATGGAGCAAATAATATAAAAGAATATATTATTATTAAGGACCCAGTCGGCCAGTCCTTGAGGGAAAGAGTTATGACTCTTGTAGAGTCATCATTATGTATAAATAGAGTAGATTTGCTCAAGGAACTCACCGAAAACATAATGTGATAGTACTTGAGCAGAATTACAATTGCATATTCTTAATCATTTTCATCCTCTACTTGAGCGATTTAATTCAGATCACTTAGAAGCCAAATTCAAGGTTCGAATTGGAAGAAGACCAGATATTGAAGTGCGAACTATACCAATCTGGAGCAGACCTTGATAGTGACTTAAAGAGGTGATTGGAGGCTTAGTAGCAGAAAAACTAGGGCAGGATTCAAGGACAATTTAAGCAGCCCTAAAGGTCGAATTAGAGCACTCTAAAAGGGCGAATTAAGGCAGATCAAGAAGGGCGAACTAGAGCAAATTGGAGCAGCCCTAGAAGAGCGAATCGAAGACCTTCAAGAGCTGATTGCTAACAGTCATTGAGGACAACATTGAGGGACTAATTTGAAGAATACAAAGTGCAGATTTGAAGCCAACAAAAGGATAAATTCAGACCTTCAAATCCGGGTATTATCTTTCTTTACTTGAGAATATTTA